>CAWUFW010000688.1:2802500-2904750 GCA_963921515.1 Calotriton arnoldi | reverse complement strand
ATAATGTCCATCTCAAAATTCAACGCATTTGAACACAATAAGTGCAGAATACCCCTTCAGTTTCTATTGTCAGTCCACCTGTTGGGGAAATAAGGAAATGCACATCCGGGCCCAGTGCCCACCCTCATCTCTGTATGCTGCAGTGTGTGCCAGTGCACTCTATCAGCCCTAAATCCCACCTGGTGTCCCTGTGCAATTAACAACCAACAAACCCCCTCCCGCCTTCCAACCCCCTCCAAACCCCTCTCCCTCCCCACCCCCCAGGCAGCCTGTGGGCAATGATGGTCAGGATGCGGAGGATGGTTGTCCTTTTGAGCCTGTAGTGGACAATGACATCCTCTGGTGTTAAGTCTGTGAGGCTGGTGCGTTTTCTAAAGGTCCGCTGTCTTTTTCTGCGCTGCCTCTGTGGTAGTCCAGGGGGGGCAGGGGGGATCCGGGTGGGGGGGGTGGCGGGCCTGGGTGTGGTGGCGGTGGGTGTTGTGGCCCTCTTGGGGCTCCGAGCTGCATGATCAGTAGCTCCATGGCATCTGTTGTTCTTCAGGTGTGGCTCTGGGCTGGGCTCCCTTTGTGGTGCAGGTTGTCGTCCGACTTAACACCAGGTAAGAGCAGGTGTTAAATCCCTGCTGCTAACGCGCCTTATCGCCTGTTTTGGGATCTTATCGCCGATCTGGCTGGTCGTTGAGAATATTGCGAAGTGGTGTTATCGCGGCTTTTGCACAGGAACGCCTACTCTGCATCTCATTAGTGTTAGTTGCCGGTGTCATCCGTGGCAATGTTTTTGCGGCTGCTATCGCAGGAAAACTGGCAATATCGGCTGTTAGCACCAGCTTGTGAATAGGGCGATAAATCTATCGCCACTTTGGCTGTGATAAAGTGCCGCTAACTCGGCGATAAGTCCTGAGAATATGCCCCAATGTGCCTCATATTTGGGCGGTCCGACCCTACCGGTGCGCCTTCAGGTCCAGGAGGCTCAAGGGGGCTCCAACGGGTTCCACGCCGGCAGCTCCGGCCCCTGCACCGATGACCTCCCCCATGGATCCGGCGATAGATCCAGACCGATGCTGGTTGTGCCTTGTGACTTTCCCCGGCTCCCGCCCCGACACCGAGACTCCCGACGCCGCCGGTGCCCCCCCAGCAGCACCAGCCCCATTCTCATACCCAACGACCCGGATTGGCGCAGACAGAACCCTTAGGTCCTAGGGTCGGCTCCTAGCCTTATTCTGAAGGGCTAGGAATGGAGGAAGATTATGAGGGGCCACTGGACCCATTACAAGACCAGCCTTATGAAGACATGGACTGGTACAAGGAATTTGTGAGGCCAGTGGACTGGATACCTCTCCAGATTCTGGCCTGCTTTCTCCCCCTACCATGGCTACGGAGGAGGGAGCATCATACGCTATGGTGGTGCGAAGGGCAGCTGAGATCCTGGACCTTCAGCTCTCTTCCATATCAGTCGAGATGAATATCTTGACAGAGGTCCTGCAGCCAGGTGTCTCCTCCTCAGAACCCTTGCTGTCCTTCACGGAGGCCTTAACAGATGTCCTTCTGGGAACCTGGTCCAAGCCCAGCACAGGGGCTCCTGTGAATAGGACAATTGCCTGCCACCATTGCCCTGCACCGGGCAACCCAAGTTTCCTCACCAACCACCCTACCCCCGAGAGGTTTGTGGTCCAAGCCTCTCCCTCCCATGGCGCGTTCCCTTCCGCACCCCCAAACAGGGAATCCAAGAGGCTGGACAGTTGGGAATAGAAAATGTTTTCTTCTGCCAGTCTTACATTGCGGTCGGTGAACACTGCATGCCTATTGGGCCATTACTCCCACTCCACGTGGGAAACGGTTGTGGAAGTGCTGCCACAAGTCCTGGAGGAGGCACAGGCCATCCTTTCCAAGCAGTATCAGTCGGGAGCGATGCAGTAAAGTTCACCATTCGTTTTGGTCTCGACACAACCGACTTGCTGGGCAGAGCGATTTAATTGACTGTGGCTGTTCAACGCTGTGACTGGTTGAGGACTTCTGGCTTTTCAGGGGATGTCCAGGCCTCTCTCATGGACATGCCCTTTGATGGCACCTGTCTCTTCAGAGACAAGGTAGACATGGCGATGGATCACTTTAAGGACTCACAGGCTATGGCCAAGTCCTTGTGGCCGTGGGCATGGCTAGTTCTGACCCTGTGGGTCGGGCGGCCAGAGGTTGGGTCAGATCCCACCCCTTCCCCCTCACTGCAGCCTCCAAACCTTCCTAGTCTGACCCTTCCAGATCATGGGCGACCAGTTGGTGGCAGGATCAGCCATCACCTCCACCAATGGCAGAACTTCACTTTGGACAGGTAGGTTTTCCAGATAGTCGAAAGGGGCTATTCCTTCCTCTTCGAGACTACCCATCCCTCCATGCCTCCAACTTACGACCGGCTGATGGAGGATCACCTGACTTTGCTTCAGGAGGAAGTCATGACTCTCTTGGCCAAGGGAGCCATAGAGAGGGTTCCTGTGCCAGAAGTAGGATGTGATTGTTCCCACTACTTTCTGGTCCCGAAAAGGACAAGGGTCTTCGTCCAACCTAAGATCTGCAAGCCCTCAACTACTTCCTCAAAAGGAAAAGTTCAAGATGCTCACTCTAGCTCAGGTCCTCCCTGGATCCAGGAGACTGGATGGTTGCGTTGGACTTGCAGGACGCCTGTTTTTACATTTAGTTTACGGTAGGCCACGAGCACTTTCAGTTCACCTTGCTCCCCTTTGGCCTTACCAGCGCCCCTCAGGTGTTCAGCAAGGTGATTGAGGTGGTTGCAGCTCATCTGCACAGATCCGGGGTGCCAGTCTTCCCCTATCTCGATGATTGGCTGTTGAAGGCGGGCTCGCCCCAGGCTGTCGTCTTCCTCCTCCAGACTACGGCGAAAATCCTGCATTCGCTGGGGTTCACTGTCAATGTGCTGAAGTCACACCTGGCTCCCTCTCAGACACTTCCTTTCATCTGAGCTGTTCTGGACACAGTGTAGTTTCTGGCCTATCCTCCGAAAGGCGTGTCCAGGATATTCAGGCTATGATACCAATGTTTCAGTCTCTATCCTGAATTTCGGTGAGAATGACAGACTGCTGAGCCTCACAACCACTTGCATCCTGCTAGTGACACATGCTAGATGGCATATGCGGGCTCTGCAGCGGGACTTGAAGTTCTAGTGGTAGCAGCATCAGAGGAATCTCTCCAGCATGGTCCAGATCTCGGAGGTAACTGCGCAGGACCTGCAGTGGTGGCTAACCAACCGCGATTGGGTCAGAGGCAGACAGAGGCAGACCCGTCTCCCTTTCCCAACCAGACCACACAGTAGTGACAGATGCGTCACTCCTGGGATGGGGCGGCAATCAGGGAGAGGTGGAGATCAGAGGACTCTTGTCTCCGGTGGAATCCGGACTCCACAACAACTTGCTGGTGCTCCGAGCAATTCTCTTGGCATTGAAAACCGTTCTTCCTTCAATCACGGGAAAGCTGGTTCAAGTGTTCACGGATTTAGGAGGCTGGCTTAGCATATGGTGCACACTTATTTAAGTGAAGCACCCTGCACTAATCCAGGCAGCCCTTATGGTGATTTTAGTGGTCTTAGACAGCAGCCTTCAGGCTTAGTCCAGAAGGAGTGTTAAGCAGCTTGTTTTACCAGAAGTAATCATATAGTGTAGGTTAAACAAAAAAGAACCACACAGTGTAGTTCTTAAAATAAGTATATTTATTATACACACTCACTTACACATTGGTATATCTCCTACCTGGAGATATCAACACATTACACACAATATTTCAAATGTAAACAAGTAAGTAAGCACAAATACACAGTGGTCTCCAGGGGGAGACCAAACTATATACTAAAGAAGTGGAGTGTGAACTGTGACCAAAGTCGGGACTTGGACCAGAAGACTCAGAAGAGCTGGGGACCCAAGGAACCACCTGAGGTAAGTGCCCAGGAACCCCATGGAGGCTTTGTCTAGAGTGGAAACACAGCTGCTTACTCAATGCAAGTCAATGGGAAAGTCGCGGTAGCAGTTTTCAAGAAGGACCCTTCCCAGTGGACCCTGAAGAAACCCCATGGATGACAGAGGGTTGGAGAGTCACCCCATCCATGAATACCCCAGGAACCAGCAGGATACCTACACCAGGGAAGCCGGTGCATAGGTGCGAAGTGACATCAGAATCCGCCGTAGTCCACAATGGAGGACTTTAGGAAGGATAGCCGCTGGCGAAAAAGGTGGAGTCCGGTGGAATCCAAGGATGGATTCTAAAAGAAAAGAACTTGCAAGCAGAGGGGACAGGAGGCATGGAAGAGCAATGACCGCCGATGACGGAAGATGCAGGAGTGATGACGGTGACCTTCTCGCCGCAGTTGTGAGGACCAGGCGACACTGTGGAAGGAGCCATTTACGAGCTGTCCCATGTTGTAAGTCAAGAATCAGGAGGTCAGTGTCCAGCGGGAGCACAAATAAGCCTTTGCAGAAGCAACAGACGTGGTAAACGAAAAGGTGCAACATTGGGACCAGCAAGGTCCAAGGGACTCACCAATTGCAGGAGAGTCAGAGCAAGCCCCGAGCAAGCAGGGGAGCCCACTGAAGCCAAAGAAGACCCTCAAGAGGACCCACAGGCCGAAGGCACAGGAGTCACAAGAGGGCCTCGAACAGCTCACCAAAGATGCAGGCAGACGGTGCAGAGAATGCGGTGAGGAAGAAGATCTTGGTGGGAAGAGATGCTGGAGGTTGGAGCTTCTTGTAACCCGAAGATCTCTGGAGTACAGAGCCAATAAGCCTTGCAACGGCAAGTTGACGCGGTGCACAGGGGTTCTGTTCCAGCGGTTCTGACGAGGGATACTGGCCTCAAATTTTCTTGACGTGTGGATTGAACATCTTAATTCCCAACTAATGGTGTCCTTATACACCAAGCCCACGTCAAGAAACACCCTCCTGCATTTCAGCAGTTTTCATCCAAGATGTCAAAAGGACGGAATTTCGTTCAGTCAATTTCTGCGTCTCCGCAGAAATTGTACTACCATTAAGGATTATTTGACCCACGCTGAAATTTTAAAAGAAAACTGACCAAGAGGGATACCCCCACAAACTCATCAAAGATGCATTGAAGAGAGCGCTATATTATGACCGTGACACGATGTTCCAGCCTAAAAACAAGGAAGTGGCAGACCAATTAGTGTGTGTCACTAAACACTCCCAGTTTGACCTTAAGGTGCGCCAATTTATTAACTCACAATGGCACCTTCTCAATTTGGACCACCAGCCGCAGCCTATACCCAAACCTCTGTTTGCCTTCAAGAGGAATAAGAACCTGAGAAATATTCTGGTTAAGGCCAAAAGATCTGAGACGAACAACTTTGTACAAAGATCCATAACGGGAGGCCAACCCATCAAGGGCAACCACAAATGTGGTTCATGCCAAGCCTGCGCCAACGCGATTGTTGGCGACCATATTCGGATCAATGACAGGACAGTATTCTTGAAAGAAATGACGAATTGCCGTACGTCCAATCTTGTGTATGCCATCTTATGCCCCTGCGATTGACCTACGTAGGGGAAACCGCCAGAGAATGTAGAATCCGTATGGGCGAACACAAATCTAACATCAGACTGCGCAAACATGCTGCACCCTTAGTCAGCCATTGGATGGACGCGTGCCATACTTAAGGGGACCTCCGTTGGACCATACTTGAAAAAGTCCGTCCGCAAATGGGCACTGATGTCACCGCAACGCGGAAGAAACGAGAAGTGTTTTGGATATTTACCCTTAATACCAAAAATAACGGACTTAACGAGACTCTTCCCTGGGAAAATGCCATCACTTGATGCCAATGGATAGTCCCTCTGTAGGCAGACTTATGCAGCTGTGGGCTCTCCTTTTGGACCTGGCGTTTTCTATTAAATTTAATGTTCGTATCTTCCTTGTTATTAATTCTCTTTTTCTCATTTTTCTTTTTCTTTTTGCATCGTTAAACGCGGTGACCTGTCCATTGAATCTATTCACCTCTATCTGGAGGTTCTATGCCCCCCCTGCCTCTCTGCTCCCTTTGACCATGCAAGATTGGCCTTGCACGTTACTGAGCTTCTTAACAGGGGTGGAGCCTGTGATCGTAATCATGACGTCAGACGCCTAGACGCGTACCTGCGCTGTATTTAAACCTGTTTTCCCCAACTTGATGTTTAGACCTCCCGGCACTTCGAACGGCCCGCTCTCCGTCATCGCGCATTATCCTGCGAAGGTAAGATCCGCTATACATTTTGACCCGGCGGCAGCAGGGCTCTGTTGCCGTTTTCTTATTAGGTCCGTCTGGCCTTCACTGCCCTACTCCTACTTATTTATTTATTTATCTTTCCTCTTAGGAGCCATGTAATAAGGCTTCTGTTCTCATGATTGCCGCCATAGTTTGATCAGATTGGACTCTTTTCCGGCGTACCGGCGTAGATGCCGTTGCTCCCTCCTGCTTTAGCCTCCATTCGCAGGTGAGGTATTCAGCTACCTGTCAGCTGTTTAAACCACGCTGGTCCGCCGTAGGACAGACAGGTTGCATAAATTCCCTGTATTTCTTATTCCTTTATTAGAGCTTGGAGCGTTTCCTGACTCGGACGCCCGCCGCTTCTGTTTCTCGGAAGCAGTCATTTTATTTTAATCATTCTGGTTCTTCCCCATCACGAGTAATTTTTCTACTCTTCTTTTTCAACGAACCAGAGGACTCAGGCTGGACGGCTTTCCGAAAATACTGCATATCCCCACGCGGTAAGCCGTGCTGCATTCTTCCACCCTCTGATCATCCACCCACCTATTACCAGACCCATTTGGCTGGCTGTACTGATTCATTATTTGTGTGGGTCGCATTCTTGCAGGTTTTGTTTCTATCGTGCTCTTGCTGACATTAAACCTCTACCAGCTGTCTGTCCTGATTTTCAGGTACCCCTGACCTATTTGTCTTTTTGATCTTTTTTGCTTTGTCCAATTTACCCTTTAATTTTGTTTCCTTGTCCAAATTCTATTGGCTTGAGAGTTCTGTGTATATATATAAAAATGTTGCTGTTGTCGATATTACGTGTCTCTGTACTCCATGTTAGATCTTTTGGAGTCTGCATGTGTCCTTGAATTCTCTACCCTTGCTTTTGCGATACTATATGCATTGTTCATTTTATTTGTAGATGAGTGTTTCTTTGTACCTTCTGTTTTATGCTGCGTGTGCACACGTATTCAAATTTCCTTGTATCAGTTCATTGAACTTTCAACCCGTGCCTTTGTGACCACATCCTGTGATTAATGTATTCAATGCGCATATCATGTTTTCTTGACCAATGCGTTTGCATCATGTTCAATGATATACAATTGTACTGTTGTGTAAATATATCGATTTGTGTCCACTGTTTGTTTTAGGCACGTCCCACCACTACTGTCGTTTGGTACATGCGCCCTGAGGAAGGTGAGACCGACAGTGGGGTCGAACACCGAAACGCGCGTCGGCGCTAAAATAGCGACGTGGACCTCCTTGATTAAATCCTGCTTGTCCCCCGGAATTGTCCCATCAGGCCATTGATATTAATCCGGCTTATCACCATGTGACCCTTTAATAGATTTTCATTGAATTACTTTTTTAATCTCTTTATTAGCCACACTGGCGTTTTTGCAATAAGAGGACAATACCTTCTGCGCAACTGTTCTTTCCGGGGGTTTTGTCCACGTCTATTCACTCATTATTTTTGTACTATGGAATGCCTGACTTTATTGGACGTATGAGTATGTGTGGTTAGGAATTCGAATGCTTGACGTGGTGAGTGCGTGTGGTGTGGGATGTGTTCTGTGTATCATTTTGTTATTTTTATGCAAAAATCAGAATTGTTGAACAAACAATGATAAAATAATAATAAAAAAACGTTTTGATATTAAACACCGAATGTTGTGTGTTTTGGTCACATGTCCTGGCATGGGTTGTTAGTTTACTCTTAATCAGTGACTTGTTGCACTATTTGATTCACACAGGTAGAGAGTTTGTTTTTAGAGTGTACCTCAAACTTTGAGAGGACAGGTCAGGCCTCGAGGGAGTTGCAGAGCCACCACCTATGTTGCTGATCCTTTTCGGAGTCTGTGGGACGTCAGAAGCAGCAGACCGGTTCAGCTTTGTTGCAGTGCCTGCAGATGCAGGGGAGTGACTCCTTCACTCCAAGGGAGATTACTTCAGGTGTCCTTGATGCCCACAGGCCTGGAGAGGAACCTGAATGAAGCACAGGCACAGACGATGAAGAAGACTGGCAGAACAGCGAGACCAGGAGCTGCAGGAGGCTTCCTTGGTGCAGTCTCGGTTCTAGGCGAAGTCCAAAGTACCCAGACGGTCTAAGTTGAAGTGGTTTCGAATTTGAATCTTGTCCCACGACGAATCTGAAAAGCCACCCACAGGTAACCCTTAAGTACCCTAGGGAAAGGGCTGGGATGATTCAAGGATCCCTCCCAGAGGAGCGGCTGGACAGAGGGGAGGATACTCCCATGTCCTTTGTCCAGTTTTGTGCCAGAGCGGGAGCCAAAGACTCCCTGAACTGGCTCAAATCAAACTGGAGTATGCAAGGAGGGCACCAAATGTGCCCTTCAAAGCAGTCTGGTTGCGCTTGCAAGCACCCCCACTCCTGCCCAATACTCGAAGTCCTGTCTGGGAAGTGGTCACACCTCCCTGTGACAGGAAACATTGTTCTAGCTTCCCCTGCTCGAGCTCAACAGCAGGAGGGCAGAAACGTGTCTGAGGTCGGCAGCAGCACTAGCTTGCTGTCAGACTCTGGAAGACTGGTACTGGGAGCACTGAGTGCTTCCCGGAGGAGACCTTCTGGTGCATGGAATCATACCTCCAACACCTGTAATGGTGTTGGGGTATGATTCCAACATGTTTGATACCTACATACCCAGGTTCGGCCCATCCAATATATAGTTAGACATCACTTAATGACACATGGCCACTATATGTATCAAAATGGCTGATTGCACTTACAAAGCCTGTAGAATCGACTCCGGGATTTGTAGTGGGTGTCCTGCTCATGCAGGGCATCCTCACACTTATAACCTAGCACCCTGCCTTCAGGATTGAAAGGCCTGCCTTAGGGGTGACTTATACGTTTTAGGTACAGTGACCTCAGATATAAGGAAACGTATATCTGTCGTAAGCGGTGCTAGCACCAGCTTACACAGGCTGCAATGGCAGGCCTGTAGTCACAATTTGAGTGGTCTCTCATGGGTGGCATAATACATGCTGCAGCCCATTGGAGACCCCTCGTATACCTATGCCCTGGGGACCTTAGTACCATATACAAGGGACTTACATGGGTACATCAGTAGCCAATTGGAAAGGTACCAAAGTACTTACCACTGTCAAATTTAGGGAGGAAGCGCAGTGACTGGGGTCCTCATTAGCAGGATCCTAGTCAGACTAGTCATAAAACAGAACACCACCAGCACAAATTGGGGGTAACCATGAAAGCAGATCCTACTTTCCTACAAAGGACAACACCACCGCCATGTGGCACTGCAACAAACAGGGCGGGGTGGGGTCATGGATCCTTTGTCAAGAGGTCCTGCATCTCTGGACTTGGCTGGAACAGCAGGGCATTTTCCTGGTGGTTCAACACTTGGCAGGTTCTCTGAACGCCAGGGCACACAAACTCAGCTGTTGATGCCTACTGGATCATGAATGGCGTCTCCATCAGGATGTGGCGCAAGGTCTCTTTCAACAGTGGGGCGAGCCTTGGTTAGATCCGTTCGCCTCCGCCGAGAATGCACAATGTCAGCAGATTTGCGTGCTGGATTTTCCAAGGAGGCTCTCGCTCAGAGACACTTTTCGTCTCGAGTGGAGCTCAGGCCCCCTATACGCCTTTCCGGTCATACCACTCCTGTCCAGAGGGCTCAAGATCAGGAGCGACCAGGCCCAAGTCATTCTTGTGGCTCCAGTCTGTGCACACAGAGTTTGATATCCAGAGCTTCTCCAATTGAGCATTGATCCTTTGATCAGGCTGCCCCTTCAGGAGGATCTTGTGTCGCAGCAGCAGGAGAGGATCCTCCACATGTACCGGTCAACTCTATGCCTTCTTTCGTGGAGATTGAGCAGTAGCAGTTGCTAGCATTCAACCTTTCTCTCGAAGTTTGCAATGTTATTTTGGTGGCCAGGTGAGCCTCCACCAAGCATGTGTATGCCTGCCGGTGGAACAAATTTGTAAAATATTGTAAAGAAAAGTCTATTGATCCTCTTTCTGCTTGACTTTCTCAAGCTTTGCTTCTTATTTTGACCCTTGCCCAGTAGGGCTCTGCACTGGGCAGTCTCAAAGGGTACCTTTCTGCCCGGTCTCCCTTCCTGAGGCTGCCAGACCAACCCTCATTATTTAAATCTCCCATTGTAAACAGATTCCTCAAAGGCCTTGTACATATGTCCCCACCTTCCCCTTTCATCATGCCTCAGTGGGACCTTCATTTGGTTCTCACCTTTCTAATGTGCGCTCCATTCGAACCTCTGAACAACTGCCCCTGTGGCTGCTTACTATCAAAACAGCCTTTTAGTTGCAATCACATCTTCCAGGAGGGTGATCGAATTGCTGTCTCTGTCATCCAAGCCTCCTTACCTGACCATTTTCCCTGATAAGATGTGAGGCAATCTGTCACCTTGCCCACTTTCTATGCTCCTCCGTGCCCCTCTAAAGAAGTGGAGCGACTCCACCGTATGGACCCAAAAAGAGCATTGTCGTTCTACCTTGACCACACTAAAGAGTTCCAGGTGGACGACCAACTCTTCGTGGGGTACGTTGGAACAATGAAAGGTTGTGCAGTGCAGAAGAGTACTATCTCATGATGGGCTGTCCTCTGCATCAAAATTTGCTACGCTCACGCCAAAAAGCTGCCTGCTTAAGGGTTCATTTCACCAGAGCTAAGGCTGCTACCACGGCGTTCCAACGTGGAGTTCCAGTCTTCGACATTTGTCAGGCAGCAACGTGGGAATCCCTGCATATGTTTACCAAGCACTACTGCCTGGACAGTAAAGTTTGCAGGGACGGCCTTTTTGGCCACTATGTCGTGCACAACTTCCTGGTCTAAACTTGTCTGCAGTCCCTCCTCTGGGGATGGTTTGGTACTGCCTGGGTACCTATTCAGAGGTAAGGAATCTGTGACTAGATGTCTCTATCAGTTGGACAAGTTACTTACCTTCAATAACGCCTTATCTGGTAGAGACATGATCTAGCTGCAGATTCCTTACTGACCCACCAATCTTCCCCGCACTGCGGACAGGTTTCTAGAGTCCGGGCTGATCACTTTTAGGGCCATAGTTGTTCAGAAACACACGTGTCAGTGCTTTTCATGACTCTATGCTTCTGTCATGGAAAGTCGTGAAAAGTAACTGACATCAGCGCGCCGAGTTGGAGCCTATATAGGTGACAAGGACGTCACAACGGCGCCGATCGATGCCACCTACCGGCATGCAGTGGTATTGCTCGAAGAAAAATTTTCCAGATCCCATCTGACGCCTGGGAAATTCAAAGGTAAGGAATCTGCGGCTAGATCATGTCTCTACCAGATAAGGCATTACCGAAGGTAAGTAACTTGTCCGTCAAGAAACTATTGCTAGATAATCAATGCACGGCATGTGAATTACAAAAAGATTCGGAATAGTTCTGCAGCTTGAAGACTTTTCTGGATTCATGTGCGAACCTCCCTCTCTTTTAGACATTGTGAGATCGCTATACATACGATAGGTTACTGAGCTCTAGAACGGTACAGGTCACCAAGGGGAAAAATAAATGTTTCTACATTCCTCCAGCATTGGCGTCCTTCATATTCCCATGTGGCTGTCTCCCTACCCTTCTAATCAGATTCCTGCTATTACCTTTCAATTTAAATGTGTGCAGCACACATAAAAAGAGGAAGTAACGCCTCACCGGGGGAGTCACAGCATTTTGACGCATTCCTAGTTCTCCCAATAATGGTAAATCTGGGAATACGCCAAATTCCATGGGCGGATGCATGGAAACACCCACGCTCCACTCATGGAACGCTTCCCTGGGGTAGAGTGACGCAATGCAGTGATTTGCGCTGTGTTGCGTTACTCTAGATCTATCAAAGCCACTTATGGGGGCCTTGCGTGGCTTGATAAATCTAACTTAAGAGTTGCGTCGTTCTTGTGCCCCGTTGCATGGCGCAAGGGCGACGCAACTCTTTAATAAATATGCCCCTCAGTATGTTGGAATGGGTAAATACAATGTCAATGAATACTGTAATATGTGCAGGCCCGACAACAGCAATACCAATAAATGCAATGTCAACGAATGCCATAACCTGTACCCGCATAACAATGTCAATGTCCATAAATGCAATGTCAGTGTATGCCATAATCTATGCCTGCACAACAGCTACGGTACCGGCAGTAGCAATGTCAATGTATGTGTATAATCTATGCACGAATTACAATGTTGTTACCAGTAAACGCAATGTCGATGTACGCCATGATTTTGGAATGCATAACTATGTTAATATCAGTAAAGACAATATCGATGTACACTATGACAACTGTACACACAATATTGAGAATGTCGATAAAAATGATACCCGTGACTGCCATATTATTTTTAGGAGGTCCAGTGAACTTGCATCATTGCTGTCGGATTTATACAAGGTGACCTCCCCATCAACCCCGATTCAGAGATACATGGTCAGGCAGGCTCTGCGACCCACACCCATGCCTATTGAATAACAGGTCAAGTGGGGGTCTCTCTTTACCCAAAGACAAACGCGCGCCCAGGGAAAGCCCTGATCGATCCCACAGATAGTTGCACCACAAACCTGTCCGAGGCAATTGGCCCCATAAAACACTTTTTGCCAAAGGCTTGCATTTCCCCAAAAATACCACAAAGCTAGATAGCACATGTAGATAGAAACACTCAGCCAATCAGAACACGATGAGCATACCACACAAAGTGATCACACATTCCTAAGGCCGGACATCTGGACACATACACTCTGGCCCACACTAGCTCTCCCCTAAATCGAGAGCCATCTGGGTCCTTATCTGATGCCAAAGCTTGTTAATTTATGACTGAGATGCTTTTCAGGAATGCAGAAATTACTTTATTATACCTCATGAGATGCTTATAATACCAACCAGTGTTATAGGCAATATTTTAGATGTGGCATTGGGGGAGGGAGAGAGGAGGGCTAACATTTTAGGGAACTTAAGATATAATGTGGGTATCCTGGCTGCCTCCTGACACATAGCAGTTTTAGGCTGATTGTGGCTTAATCATCTGACACACTGTGAGTCTTTGGGCCTTTGTCGGCTCAGCAGCTTGACTGCCTGATCCTGAGCATGGTATATCTTCCTTTGTAGTCCGTTTATCTGCTATGTATTGGTTTGCTCAACAGCACTTATGGTCGGACTTGCAGTTCGATTTCAGCAGAAACTATTCCAATTTGAGGAGTAAAAGCTATTTTTAGAGAAGGCTCCACCAATGGAATTGCTTAAATAAGGTGATCAGGCATGTCAGATTGGGCAGGACAGGCCCAGTTTGTCACCATCTCTACTTGCAGATGTCAATCAATTAAGCATACATCCTGGCTTTCAGAGAGGGTTGATTGAACACAGAGGGAGACACGTTTTTGTGCATAGTCCGCAACCCCTAGCAGAATGCAATTTAGCTAACAGCTACAATACTGTGTGTAAAGGTTCCATTCAATTCCCTCGTTTTCTGTTTTTATTTTTTACTTAGTTGGTGAGTGCTGTCAATTAAGTCACTGTGGGCCCCTGGTACAAACATTAGTCCTACTTCGGTGTTCGTGAAATGCCCTGGCTTTTGTTTTGTTTTTTAATCTGGCCACCCTAACTTAAATCATAGTCTTTGTGTAATTGAGGGACTGTGGTGTTGCAAGGAGACCTTGGCCATAATGCACGTAAAGATATTGGACTCCTGCATCGTGGTTCGTTAGTAAAAGACACCCATAATTCGGGTGCAGAAGGCCACTGCCACCCTGGGCCCAGGTTCTACTATGTCTGTTGTCCTACAGGTAGCTAGTTCCCTGTTTAGAAGATTCTGTTGACAAAATAGCTCCTAGACTTGGCCCCTCCTACACACCTCAACTTTGTACCATGCCCTTAATCTTTGATTTTCCACAGATAGAAACACTTTCATGCCCTGCTGTAAACACCAGAGCAGCAGGGGGGAGGGAGAGGGGTACTTCTGTTGGCATCATTTCCCCTTAGCAAGGAAGGAACAGTGTTGAGGTTATCAAACAGGCCTCGGACGGCCCAGTGAAAAGGGAGGCGGATGGAAATAAAGGGGATTTTTCATCCTCCCCCCACGCATCGCCCCCATGGTACCAGCAGACAAAGCGACCCATAGAAAACAGGCAAGCCGGGCGGGCCGGGCGCACAATAGATTGTTATGCAGCTGAAAAGAAAACTGGTCCGACCACATGGTGTCCCCGCGCGAGACACATGAGCACCCGGGAATCTGCAGTCGCGGTGCACCATGGGAAGGGGGCAAAACCACACACCACGTTTCTGAAACCGTCCGATGTCCCTCGTGTGCAAATACTAGTCCAAGGTAAAACATTGTAGGTGCCCTCCAGAGTCTACGTTACTGCAACCAGTTTTCATGATATTAGGATGGGGAAAAACATGCAGAAGTGATGGCTTCTCAAGTTTATGCACTTTTAAAGGTGCAAAGTGGGCGGTAACTGGCAAGTTAAATAGTATTAACAATCTGCACCTTTAAAGGGTATTTAAATATAGCTGTGAGCCACGCCTCGGGCGGGGGGATAAGCCCACTTGGCGAAAGGCAGGTTCTGTTGTGGCACGTGCCAGATTTAGGTCTCTGAAAGTTAAGTAGGGCTGAAGCAGAGTCTCAGAGAGAGTCTTGTCTTTCGCAGATGCCTTCTGACAGTGATGAGTTTTTGGATACCGAGGTGGTAGCCTCATTACTCCACATTCGCTCCACAGCGCTAGCTAACAGGGTGAGAGCTGTTGGGGGCTGTTAGAAATTCGACTGATGTTATAATTTATGCTTTTAAAACTTATTTCGCACTTTGCACTTTGCCGTCTCTGCTGAAGTACCAGGGAAATGTACCTATTTTAATTTGAATAATTGGTTTTAACTTGTTCATTACTCTATTTTTAACTCACTTGTAACTGACGCTGCACAGTGACCTCCTGCCCCGGCTGCATTGCCGATTGTGCGGAGGGCGTGATTAGGTCAAAGACTGCCCACTGACTTCCGCCTGACTCTGCAGGCTGGTGCATCACTTCCGGCTGTTCCCCAATTAGCCAGATGCTAGCAAGGACGCGCAGCGGACGAGCGCAGCGGGCGCGCCGTTGGCGTGCCGAAGGCAAGCCCGTCCGCGCCCGTCCGCGCCCAGCTGTCGCCAGAAGCCAGTACCCCTGGCCTCATGCGCACCCAGGCTACTCCCAGGCTTGTCTATACGCATTTAGAACTTCTACAAATGGACCATCCTGGGCTGATGAATAGTACCTCCTCCGTATGTTATGCAATATTTTGCTTAGACAATCTGGAGGGGCCTTTTGCATGTAGGCATTGTCATTTTCATAGCTTGCGGGATACCCCTGCTAGGGAGACGTACACTAAGCCTACATTGGATACATATGTAAGTAAAAGTGCTTTCTTATTACATATTAGATCATTACCCAAGCACCACACGGAAATCTGGGATCTACTAAACACCCAGGCACCAGACGTAGGTTTCTTAACAGAAACCTGGATTAAACCCTCTTCTATTCCGGCCATTGCCTTGGCCTTCCCAGAACAGTACCGCATTTTGCTACTCAATAGGGATGGAAAAATTTGTGGTGGTGTAGCAATTGTGTTTAAATCACCCACTATAGTCACTATGATTGACACATATCAAGATAGTTCGGGCGAAATCAGTATTTTTAAAATTGAATTCACGCCCCAGAACTGCTGGAGAGGAGCTTTAGTATATCGCCCTCCAGGACCTTTGAAAGACTTCTCTTTAAAATTGATGGAAAAGATTGCCCC
Organism: Calotriton arnoldi; assembly: GCA_963921515.1. NCBI lineage: Eukaryota > Metazoa > Chordata > Amphibia > Caudata > Salamandridae > Calotriton > Calotriton arnoldi. Next base: position 2,888,725 of record CAWUFW010000688.1, on the reverse strand, counting down.
ACATGTTATGGCATCCAAATACTTCCTCCTTCTTGGGGATTTTAATTTACATAGCGAAATTAAAGATAATGTCGATGCTGTACAATTCTTAGAGGGCATGACTTCGATGGGGTTAGTTCTGAACAACACGGGGCCTACCCATACAGCTGGGCACACCCTTGGATCTCATCCTTACTAACTCCCCTAATTTATCTTCTTTACCTCCAGAACCTGTGATCTGGTCGGACCACTTCATTATTAATTTCCAGATCCACTGGTCAAACCAGACATCAGTCAACCCTAGATATACTAGTAAACCGGCACGCCAATGTCGCAAAATCTCAGAAGAGAGCTTTCAGCAGGTGTTTAGATCTCCTGACTACTCCAAGTCTAGTAATATCAACAGTAGACTCAATGAACTACATCTGGCCATAGAATCGGCCTTAGACATTATAGCTCCTCTAAAACCAACTAAGTCCAAATCGGAAAGAAACCGGGCTATGTGGTTCTCTCAAGATTTACGCAGAGAAAAATCACAGTGCAAAAAATTAGAAAGATCTTGGCGCAAGTCTTACCTCCAATCAGAGAAAGAAATTTTTAAGGCTGCATCCAACATGTACCACAAAAACATTTAACGGGCACAAAAATATATATATTGGCCCAATTAACTGAAGCAGGGAACTCAGGGAAACAGCTATATACAATACTCAAATCTTTTACCGCTCATAAAGCATGCAGCAATCATATCCCTGCCTCCCAGATCTTATGCGACAATATTTCTAATTTCTTTGTTGATAAGATTGAAAAAATGTATGATTCTTTCCCCAATAGATCAGATGGGGACATTGGGGACATCCCCATTGCAACCCATATGGAGCCTAGAACAGGTGATCTGCTGGCCCATTTTTCCCTCTTACAGGATTCCAAAGTAGAGGAATTGCTGAAAACAGCAAAATCAGGATCGCCCAGTGATATAATGCCGGCAAAATGGTTTGCCGTACTGGCACGTCCCCTTGCCTCCTCCATCGGCTCACGTTGTGGAAAGACATAATGTCCATCTCAAAATTCAACGCATTTGAACACAATAAGTGCAGAATACCCCTTCAGTTTCTATTGTCAGTCCACCTGTTGGGGAAATAAGGAAATGCACATCCGGGCCCAGTGCCCACCCTCATCTCTGTATGCTGCAGTGTGTGCCAGTGCACTCTATCAGCCCTAAATCCCACCTGGTGTCCCTGTGCAATTAACAACCAACAAACCCCCTCCCGCCTTCCAACCCCCTCCAAACCCCTCTCCCTCCCCACCCCCCAGGCAGCCTGTGGGCAATGATGGTCAGGATGCGGAGGATGGTTGTCCTTTTGAGCCTGTAGTGGACAATGACATCCTCTGGTGTTAAGTCTGTGAGGCTGGTGCGTTTTCTAAAGGTCCGCTGTCTTTTTCTGCGCTGCCTCTGTGGTAGTCCAGGGGGGCAGGGGGATCCGGGTGGGGGGTGGCGGGCCTGGGTGTGGTGGCGGTGGGTGTTGTGGCCCTCTTGGGGCTCCGAGCTGCATGATCAGTAGCTCCATGGCATCTGTTGTTCTTCAGGTGTGGCTCTGGGCTGGGCTCCTTTTGTGGTGCAGGTTGTCGTCCGACTTAACACCAGGTAAGAGCAGGTGTTAAATCCCTGCTGCTAACGCGCCTTATCGCCTGTTTTGGGATCTTATCGCCGATCTGGCTGGTCGTTGAGAATATTGCGAAGTGGTGTTATCGCGGCTTTTTGCACAGGAACGCCTACTCTGCATCTCATTAGTGTTAGTTGCCGGTGTCATCCGTGGCAATGTTTTTGCGGCTGCTATCGCAGGAAAACTGGCAATATCGGCTGTTAGCACCAGCTTGTGAATAGGGCGATAAATCTATCGCCACTTTGGCTGTGATAAAGTGCCGCTAACTCGGCGATAAGTCCTGAGAATATGCCCCAATGTGCCTCATATTTGGGCGGTCCGACCCTACCGGTGCGCCTTCAGGTCCAGGAGGCTCAAGGGGGCTCCAACGGGTTCCACGCCGGCAGCTCCGGCCCCTGCACCGATGACCTCCCCCATGGATCCGGCGATAGATCCAGACCGATGCTGGTTGTGCCTTGTGACTTTCCCCGGCTCCCGCCCCGACACCGAGACTCCCGACGCCGCCGGTGCCCCCCCAGCAGCACCAGCCCCATTCTCATACCCAACGACCCGGATTGGCGCAGACAGAACCCTTAGGTCCTAGGTCGGCTCCTAGCCTTATTCTGAAGGGCTAGGAATGGAGGAAGATTATGAGGGGCCACTGGACCCATTACAAGACCAGCCTTATGAAGACATGGACTGGTACAAGGAATTTGTGAGGCCAGTGGACTGGATACCTCTCCAGATTCTGGCCTGCTTTCTCCCCCTACCATGGCTACGGAGGAGGGAGCATCATACGCTATGGTGGTGCGAAGGGCAGCTGAGATCCTGGACCTTCAGCTCTCTTCCATATCAGTCGAGATGAATATCTTGACAGAGGTCCTGCAGCCAGGTGTCTCCTCCTCAGAACCCTTGCTGTCCTTCACGGAGGCCTTAACAGATGTCCTTCTGGGAACCTGGTCCAAGCCCAGCACAGGGGCTCCTGTGAATAGGACAATTGCCTGCCACCATTGCCCTGCACCGGGCAACCCAAGTTTCCTCACCAACCACCCTACCCCCGAGAGGTTTGTGGTCCAAGCCTCTCCCTCCCATGGCGCGTTCCCTTCCGCACCCCCAAACAGGGAATCCAAGAGGCTGGACAGTTGGGAATAGAAAATGTTTTCTTCTGCCAGTCTTACATTGCGGTCGGTGAACACTGCATGCCTATTGGGCCATTACTCCCACTCCACGTGGGAAACGGTTGTGGAAGTGCTGCCACAAGTCCTGGAGGAGGCACAGGCCATCCTTTCCAAGCAGTATCAGTCGGGAGCGATGCAGTAAAGTTCACCATTCGTTTTGGTCTCGACACAACCGACTTGCTGGGCAGAGCGATTTAATTGACTGTGGCTGTTCAACGCTGTGACTGGTTGAGGACTTCTGGCTTTTCAGGGGATGTCCAGGCCTCTCTCATGGACATGCCCTTTGATGGCACCTGTCTCTTCAGAGACAAGGTAGACATGGCGATGGATCACTTTAAGGACTCACAGGCTATGGCCAAGTCCTTGTGGCCGTGGGCATGGCTAGTTCTGACCCTGTGGGTCGGGCGGCCAGAGGTTGGGTCAGATCCCACCCCTTCCCCCTCACTGCAGCCTCCAAACCTTCCTAGTCTGACCCTTCCAGATCATGGGCGACCAGTTGGTGGCAGGATCAGCCATCACCTCCACCAATGGCAGAACTTCACTTTGGACAGGTAGGTTTTCCAGATAGTCGAAAGGGGCTATTCCTTCCTCTTCGAGACTACCCATCCCTCCATGCCTCCAACTTACGACCGGCTGATGGAGGATCACCTGACTTTGCTTCAGGAGGAAGTCATGACTCTCTTGGCCAAGGGAGCCATAGAGAGGGTTCCTGTGCCAGAAGTAGGATGTGATTGTTCCCACTACTTTCTGGTCCCGAAAAGGACAAGGGTCTTCGTCCAACCTAAGATCTGCAAGCCCTCAACTACTTCCTCAAAAAGGAAAAGTTCAAGATGCTCACTCTAGCTCAGGTCCTCCCTGGATCCAGGAGACTGGATGGTTGCGTTGGACTTGCAGGACGCCTGTTTTTACATTTAGTTTACGGTAGGCCACGAGCACTTTCAGTTCACCTTGCTCCCCTTTGGCCTTACCAGCGCCCCTCAGGTGTTCAGCAAGGTGATTGAGGTGGTTGCAGCTCATCTGCACAGATCCGGGGTGCCAGTCTTCCCCTATCTCGATGATTGGCTGTTGAAGGCGGGCTCGCCCCAGGCTGTCGTCTTCCTCCTCCAGACTACGGCGAAAATCCTGCATTCGCTGGGGTTCACTGTCAATGTGCTGAAGTCACACCTGGCTCCCTCTCAGACACTTCCTTTCATCTGAGCTGTTCTGGACACAGTGTAGTTTCTGGCCTATCCTCCGAAAGGCGTGTCCAGGATATTCAGGCTATGATACCAATGTTTCAGTCTCTATCCTGAATTTCGGTGAGAATGACAGACTGCTGAGCCTCACAACCACTTGCATCCTGCTAGTGACACATGCTAGATGGCATATGCGGGCTCTGCAGCGGGACTTGAAGTTCTAGTGGTAGCAGCATCAGAGGAATCTCTCCAGCATGGTCCAGATCTCGGAGGTAACTGCGCAGGACCTGCAGTGGTGGCTAACCAACCGCGATTGGGTCAGAGGCAGACAGAGGCAGACCCGTCTCCCTTTCCCAACCAGACCACACAGTAGTGACAGATGCGTCACTCCTGGGATGGGGCGGCAATCAGGGAGAGGTGGAGATCAGAGGACTCTTGTCTCCGGTGGAATCCGGACTCCACAACAACTTGCTGGTGCTCCGAGCAATTCTCTTGGCATTGAAAACCGTTCTTCCTTCAATCACGGGAAAGCTGGTTCAAGTGTTCACGGATTTAGGAGGCTGGCTTAGCATATGGTGCACACTTATTTAAGTGAAGCACCCTGCACTAATCCAGGCAGCCCTTATGGTGATTTTAGTGGTCTTAGACAGCAGCCTTCAGGCTTAGTCCAGAAGGAGTGTTAAGCAGCTTGTTTTACCAGAAGTAATCATATAGTGTAGGTTAAACAAAAAAGAACCACACAGTGTAGTTCTTAAAATAAGTATATTTATTATACACACTCACTTACACATTGGTATATCTCCTACCTGGAGATATCAACACATTACACACAATATTTCAAATGTAAACAAGTAAGTAAGCACAAATACACAGTGGTCTCCAGGGGGAGACCAAACTATATACTAAAGAAGTGGAGTGTGAACTGTGACCAAAGTCGGGACTTGGACCAGAAGACTCAGAAGAGCTGGGGACCCAAGGAACCACCTGAGGTAAGTGCCCAGGAACCCCATGGAGGCTTTGTCTAGAGTGGAAACACAGCTGCTTACTCAATGCAAGTCAATGGGAAAGTCGCGGTAGCAGTTTTCAAGAAGGACCCTTCCCAGTGGACCCTGAAGAAACCCCATGGATGACAGAGGGTTGGAGAGTCACCCCATCCATGAATACCCCAGGAACCAGCAGGATACCTACACCAGGGAAGCCGGTGCATAGGTGCGAAGTGACATCAGAATCCGCCGTAGTCCACAATGGAGGACTTTAGGAAGGATAGCCGCTGGCGAAAAAGGTGGAGTCCGGTGGAATCCAAGGATGGATTCTAAAAGAAAAGAACTTGCAAGCAGAGGGGACAGGAGGCATGGAAGAGCAATGACCGCCGATGACGGAAGATGCAGGAGTGATGACGGTGACCTTCTCGCCGCAGTTGTGAGGACCAGGCGACACTGTGGAAGGAGCCATTTACGAGCTGTCCCATGTTGTAAGTCAAGAATCAGGAGGTCAGTGTCCAGCGGGAGCACAAATAAGCCTTTGCAGAAGCAACAGACGTGGTAAACGAAAAGGTGCAACATTGGGACCAGCAAGGTCCAAGGGACTCACCAATTGCAGGAGAGTCAGAGCAAGCCCCGAGCAAGCAGGGGAGCCCACTGAAGCCAAAGAAGACCCTCAAGAGGACCCACAGGCCGAAGGCACAGGAGTCACAAGAGGGCCTCGAACAGCTCACCAAAGATGCAGGCAGACGGTGCAGAGAATGCGGTGAGGAAGAAGATCTTGGTGGGAAGAGATGCTGGAGGTTGGAGCTTCTTGTAACCCGAAGATCTCTGGAGTACAGAGCCAATAAGCCTTGCAACGGCAAGTTGACGCGGTGCACAGGGGTTCTGTTCCAGCGGTTCTGACGAGGGATACTGGCCTCAAATTTTCTTGACGTGTGGATTGAACATCTTAATTCCCAACTAATGGTGTCCTTATACACCAAGCCCACGTCAAGAAACACCCTCCTGCATTTCAGCAGTTTTCATCCAAGATGTCAAAAGGACGGAATTTCGTTCAGTCAATTTCTGCGTCTCCGCAGAAATTGTACTACCATTAAGGATTATTTGACCCACGCTGAAATTTTAAAAGAAAACTGACCAAGAGGGGATACCCCCACAAACTCATCAAAGATGCATTGAAGAGAGCGCTATATTATGACCGTGACACGATGTTCCAGCCTAAAAACAAGGAAGTGGCAGACCAATTAGTGTGTGTCACTAAACACTCCCAGTTTGACCTTAAGGTGCGCCAATTTATTAACTCACAATGGCACCTTCTCAATTTGGACCACCAGCCGCAGCCTATACCCAAACCTCTGTTTGCCTTCAAGAGGAATAAGAACCTGAGAAATATTCTGGTTAAGGCCAAAAGATCTGAGACGAACAACTTTGTACAAAGATCCATAACGGGAGGCCAACCCATCAAGGGCAACCACAAATGTGGTTCATGCCAAGCCTGCGCCAACGCGATTGTTGGCGACCATATTCGGATCAATGACAGGACAGTATTCTTGAAAGAAATGACGAATTGCCGTACGTCCAATCTTGTGTATGCCATCTTATGCCCCTGCGATTGACCTACGTAGGGGAAACCGCCAGAGAATGTAGAATCCGTATGGGCGAACACAAATCTAACATCAGACTGCGCAAACATGCTGCACCCTTAGTCAGCCATTGGATGGACGCGTGCCATACTTAAGGGGACCTCCGTTGGACCATACTTGAAAAAGTCCGTCCGCAAATGGGCACTGATGTCACCGCAACGCGGAAGAAACGAGAAGTGTTTTGGATATTTACCCTTAATACCAAAAATAACGGACTTAACGAGACTCTTCCCTGGGAAAATGCCATCACTTGATGCCAATGGATAGTCCCTCTGTAGGCAGACTTATGCAGCTGTGGGCTCTCCTTTTGGACCTGGCGTTTTCTATTAAATTTAATGTTCGTATCTTCCTTGTTATTAATTCTCTTTTTCTCATTTTTCTTTTTCTTTTTGCATCGTTAAACGCGGTGACCTGTCCATTGAATCTATTCACCTCTATCTGGAGGTTCTATGCCCCCCCTGCCTCTCTGCTCCCTTTGACCATGCAAGATTGGCCTTGCACGTTACTGAGCTTCTTAACAGGGGGTGGAGCCTGTGATCGTAATCATGACGTCAGACGCCTAGACGCGTACCTGCGCTGTATTTAAACCTGTTTTCCCCAACTTGATGTTTAGACCTCCCGGCACTTCGAACGGCCCGCTCTCCGTCATCGCGCATTATCCTGCGAAGGTAAGATCCGCTATACATTTTGACCCGGCGGCAGCAGGGCTCTGTTGCCGTTTTCTTATTAGGTCCGTCTGGCCTTCACTGCCCTACTCCTACTTATTTATTTATTTATCTTTCCTCTTAGGAGCCATGTAATAAGGCTTCTGTTCTCATGATTGCCGCCATAGTTTGATCAGATTGGACTCTTTTCCGGCGTACCGGCGTAGATGCCGTTGCTCCCTCCTGCTTTAGCCTCCATTCGCAGGTGAGGTATTCAGCTACCTGTCAGCTGTTTAAACCACGCTGGTCCGCCGTAGGACAGACAGGTTGCATAAATTCCCTGTATTTCTTATTCCTTTATTAGAGCTTGGAGCGTTTCCTGACTCGGACGCCCGCCGCTTCTGTTTCTCGGAAGCAGTCATTTTATTTTAATCATTCTGGTTCTTCCCCATCACGAGTAATTTTTCTACTCTTCTTTTTCAACGAACCAGAGGACTCAGGCTGGACGGCTTTCCGAAAATACTGCATATCCCCACGCGGTAAGCCGTGCTGCATTCTTCCACCCTCTGATCATCCACCCACCTATTACCAGACCCATTTGGCTGGCTGTACTGATTCATTATTTGTGTGGGTCGCATTCTTGCAGGTTTTGTTTCTATCGTGCTCTTGCTGACATTAAACCTCTACCAGCTGTCTGTCCTGATTTTCAGGTACCCCTGACCTATTTGTCTTTTTGATCTTTTTTGCTTTGTCCAATTTACCCTTTAATTTTGTTTCCTTGTCCAAATTCTATTGGCTTGAGAGTTCTGTGTATATATATAAAAATGTTGCTGTTGTCGATATTACGTGTCTCTGTACTCCATGTTAGATCTTTTGGAGTCTGCATGTGTCCTTGAATTCTCTACCCTTGCTTTTGCGATACTATATGCATTGTTCATTTTATTTGTAGATGAGTGTTTCTTTGTACCTTCTGTTTTATGCTGCGTGTGCACACGTATTCAAATTTCCTTGTATCAGTTCATTGAACTTTCAACCCGTGCCTTTGTGACCACATCCTGTGATTAATGTATTCAATGCGCATATCATGTTTTCTTGACCAATGCGTTTGCATCATGTTCAATGATATACAATTGTACTGTTGTGTAAATATATCGATTTGTGTCCACTGTTTGTTTTAGGCACGTCCCACCACTACTGTCGTTTGGTACATGCGCCCTGAGGAAGGTGAGACCGACAGTGGGGTCGAACACCGAAACGCGCGTCGGCGCTAAAATAGCGACGTGGACCTCCTTGATTAAATCCTGCTTGTCCCCCGGAATTGTCCCATCAGGCCATTGATATTAATCCGGCTTATCACCATGTGACCCTTTAATAGATTTTCATTGAATTACTTTTTTAATCTCTTTATTAGCCACACTGGCGTTTTTGCAATAAGAGGACAATACCTTCTGCGCAACTGTTCTTTCCGGGGGTTTTGTCCACGTCTATTCACTCATTATTTTTGTACTATGGAATGCCTGACTTTATTGGACGTATGAGTATGTGTGGTTAGGAATTCGAATGCTTGACGTGGTGAGTGCGTGTGGTGTGGGATGTGTTCTGTGTATCATTTTGTTATTTTTATGCAAAAATCAGAATTGTTGAACAAACAATGATAAAATAATAATAAAAAAACGTTTTGATATTAAACACCGAATGTTGTGTGTTTTGGTCACATGTCCTGGCATGGGTTGTTAGTTTACTCTTAATCAGTGACTTGTTGCACTATTTGATTCACACAGGTAGAGAGTTTGTTTTTAGAGTGTACCTCAAACTTTGAGAGGACAGGTCAGGCCTCGAGGGAGTTGCAGAGCCACCACCTATGTTGCTGATCCTTTTCGGAGTCTGTGGGACGTCAGAAGCAGCAGACCGGTTCAGCTTTGTTGCAGTGCCTGCAGATGCAGGGGAGTGACTCCTTCACTCCAAGGGAGATTACTTCAGGTGTCCTTGATGCCCACAGGCCTGGAGAGGAACCTGAATGAAGCACAGGCACAGACGATGAAGAAGACTGGCAGAACAGCGAGACCAGGAGCTGCAGGAGGCTTCCTTGGTGCAGTCTCGGTTCTAGGCGAAGTCCAAAGTACCCAGACGGTCTAAGTTGAAGTGGTTTCGAATTTGAATCTTGTCCCACGACGAATCTGAAAAGCCACCCACAGGTAACCCTTAAGTACCCTAGGGAAAGGGCTGGGATGATTCAAGGATCCCTCCCAGAGGAGCGGCTGGACAGAGGGGAGGATACTCCCATGTCCTTTGTCCAGTTTTGTGCCAGAGCGGGAGCCAAAGACTCCTGAACTGGCTCAAATCAAACTGGAGTATGCAAGGAGGGCACCAAATGTGCCCTTCAAAGCAGTCTGGTTGCGCTTGCAAGCACCCCCACTCCTGCCCAATACTCGAAGTCCTGTCTGGGAAGTGGTCACACCTCCCTGTGACAGGAAACATTGTTCTAGCTTCCCCTGCTCGAGCTCAACAGCAGGAGGGCAGAAACGTGTCTGAGGTCGGCAGCAGCACTAGCTTGCTGTCAGACTCTGGAAGACTGGTACTGGGAGCACTGAGTGCTTCCCGGAGGAGACCTCTGGTGCATGGAATCATACCTCCAACACCTGTAATGGTGTTGGGGTATGATTCCAACATGTTTGATACCTACATACCCAGGTTCGGCCCATCCAATATATAGTTAGACATCACTTAATGACACATGGCCACTATATGTATCAAAATGGCTGATTGCACTTACAAAGCCTGTAGAATCGACTCCGGGATTTGTAGTGGGTGTCCTGCTCATGCAGGGCATCCTCACACTTATAACCTAGCACCCTGCCTTCAGGATTGAAAGGCCTGCCTTAGGGGTGACTTATACGTTTTAGGTACAGTGACCTCAGATATAAGGAAACGTATATCTGTCGTAAGCGGTGCTAGCACCAGCTTACACAGGCTGCAATGGCAGGCCTGTAGTCACAATTTGAGTGGTCTCTCATGGGTGGCATAATACATGCTGCAGCCCATTGGAGACCCCTCGTATACCTATGCCCTGGGGACCTTAGTACCATATACAAGGGACTTACATGGGTACATCAGTAGCCAATTGGAAAGGTACCAAAGTACTTACCACTGTCAAATTTAGGGAGGAAGCGCAGTGACTGGGGTCCTCATTAGCAGGATCCTAGTCAGACTAGTCATAAAACAGAACACCACCAGCACAAATTGGGGGTAACCATGAAAGCAGATCCTACTTTCCTACAAAGGACAACACCACCGCCATGTGGCACTGCAACAAACAGGGCGGGGTGGGGTCATGGATCCTTTGTCAAGAGGTCCTGCATCTCTGGACTTGGCTGGAACAGCAGGGCATTTTCCTGGTGGTTCAACACTTGGCAGGTTCTCTGAACGCCAGGGCACACAAACTCAGCTGTTGATGCCTACTGGATCATGAATGGCGTCTCCATCAGGATGTGGCGCAAGGTCTCTTTCAACAGTGGGGCGAGCCTTGGTTAGATCCGTTCGCCTCCGCCGAGAATGCACAATGTCAGCAGATTTGCGTGCTGGATTTTCCAAGGAGGCTCTCGCTCAGAGACACTTTTCGTCTCGAGTGGAGCTCAGGCCCCCTATACGCCTTTCCGGTCATACCACTCCTGTCCAGAGGGCTCAAGATCAGGAGCGACCAGGCCCAAGTCATTCTTGTGGCTCCAGTCTGTGCACACAGAGTTTGATATCCAGAGCTTCTCCAATTGAGCATTGATCCTTTGATCAGGCTGCCCCTTCAGGAGGATCTTGTGTCGCAGCAGCAGGAGAGGATCCTCCACATGTACCGGTCAACTCTATGCCTTCTTTCGTGGAGATTGAGCAGTAGCAGTTGCTAGCATTCAACCTTTCTCTCGAAGTTTGCAATGTTATTTTGGTGGCCAGGTGAGCCTCCACCAAGCATGTGTATGCCTGCCGGTGGAACAAATTTGTAAAATATTGTAAAGAAAAGTCTATTGATCCTCTTTCTGCTTGACTTTCTCAAGCTTTGCTTCTTATTTTGACCCTTGCCCAGTAGGGCTCTGCACTGGGCAGTCTCAAAGGGTACCTTTCTGCCCGGTCTCCCTTCCTGAGGCTGCCAGACCAACCCTCATTATTTAAATCTCCCATTGTAAACAGATTCCTCAAAGGCCTTGTACATATGTCCCCACCTTCCCCTTTCATCATGCCTCAGTGGGACCTTCATTTGGTTCTCACCTTTCTAATGTGCGCTCCATTCGAACCTCTGAACAACTGCCCCTGTGGCTGCTTACTATCAAAACAGCCTTTTAGTTGCAATCACATCTTCCAGGAGGGTGATCGAATTGCTGTCTCTGTCATCCAAGCCTCCTTACCTGACCATTTTCCCTGATAAGATGTGAGGCAATCTGTCACCTTGCCCACTTTCTATGCTCCTCCGTGCCCCTCTAAAGAAGTGGAGCGACTCCACCGTATGGACCCAAAAAGAGCATTGTCGTTCTACCTTGACCACACTAAAGAGTTCCAGGTGGACGACCAACTCTTCGTGGGGTACGTTGGAACAATGAAAGGTTGTGCAGTGCAGAAGAGTACTATCTCATGATGGGCTGTCCTCTGCATCAAAATTTGCTACGCTCACGCCAAAAAGCTGCCTGCTTAAGGGTTCATTTCACCAGAGCTAAGGCTGCTACCACGGCGTTCCAACGTGGAGTTCCAGTCTTCGACATTTGTCAGGCAGCAACGTGGGAATCCCTGCATATGTTTACCAAGCACTACTGCCTGGACAGTAAAGTTTGCAGGGACGGCCTTTTTGGCCACTATGTCGTGCACAACTTCCTGGTCTAAACTTGTCTGCAGTCCCTCCTCTGGGGATGGTTTGGTACTGCCTGGGTACCTATTCAGAGGTAAGGAATCTGTGACTAGATGTCTCTATCAGTTGGACAAGTTACTTACCTTCAATAACGCCTTATCTGGTAGAGACATGATCTAGCTGCAGATTCCTTACTGACCCACCAATCTTCCCCGCACTGCGGACAGGTTTCTAGAGTCCGGGCTGATCACTTTTAGGGCCATAGTTGTTCAGAAACACACGTGTCAGTGCTTTTCATGACTCTATGCTTCTGTCATGGAAAGTCGTGAAAAGTAACTGACATCAGCGCGCCGAGTTGGAGCCTATATAGGTGACAAGGACGTCACAACGGCGCCGATCGATGCCACCTACCGGCATGCAGTGGTATTGCTCGAAGAAAAATTTTCCAGATCCCATCTGACGCCTGGGAAATTCAAAGGTAAGGAATCTGCGGCTAGATCATGTCTCTACCAGATAAGGCATTACCGAAGGTAAGTAACTTGTCCGTCAAGAAACTATTGCTAGATAATCAATGCACGGCATGTGAATTACAAAAAGATTCGGAATAGTTCTGCAGCTTGAAGACTTTTCTGGATTCATGTGCGAACCTCCCTCTCTTTTAGACATTGTGAGATCGCTATACATACGATAGGTTACTGAGCTCTAGAACGGTACAGGTCACCAAGGGGAAAAATAAATGTTTCTACATTCCTCCAGCATTGGCGTCCTTCATATTCCCATGTGGCTGTCTCCCTACCCTTCTAATCAGATTCCTGCTATTACCTTTCAATTTAAATGTGTGCAGCACACATAAAAAGAGGAAGTAACGCCTCACCGGGGGAGTCACAGCATTTTGACGCATTCCTAGTTCTCCCAATAATGGTAAATCTGGGAATACGCCAAATTCCATGGGCGGATGCATGGAAACACCCACGCTCCACTCATGGAACGCTTCCCTGGGGTAGAGTGACGCAATGCAGTGATTTGCGCTGTGTTGCGTTACTCTAGATCTATCAAAGCCACTTATGGGGGCCTTGCGTGGCTTGATAAATCTAACTTAAGAGTTGCGTCGTTCTTGTGCCCCGTTGCATGGCGCAAGGGCGACGCAACTCTTTAATAAATATGCCCCTCAGTATGTTGGAATGGGTAAATACAATGTCAATGAATACTGTAATATGTGCAGGCCCGACAACAGCAATACCAATAAATGCAATGTCAACGAATGCCATAACCTGTACCCGCATAACAATGTCAATGTCCATAAATGCAATGTCAGTGTATGCCATAATCTATGCCTGCACAACAGCTACGGTACCGGCAGTAGCAATGTCAATGTATGTGTATAATCTATGCACGAATTACAATGTTGTTACCAGTAAACGCAATGTCGATGTACGCCATGATTTTGGAATGCATAACTATGTTAATATCAGTAAAGACAATATCGATGTACACTATGACAACTGTACACACAATATTGAGAATGTCGATAAAAATGATACCCGTGACTGCCATATTATTTTTAGGAGGTCCAGTGAACTTGCATCATTGCTGTCGGATTTATACAAGGTGACCTCCCCATCAACCCCGATTCAGAGATACATGGTCAGGCAGGCTCTGCGACCCACACCCATGCCTATTGAATAACAGGTCAAGTGGGGGTCTCTCTTTACCCAAAGACAAACGCGCGCCCAGGGAAAGCCCTGATCGATCCCACAGATAGTTGCACCACAAACCTGTCCGAGGCAATTGGCCCCATAAAACACTTTTTGCCAAAGGCTTGCATTTCCCCAAAAATACCACAAAGCTAGATAGCACATGTAGATAGAAACACTCAGCCAATCAGAACACGATGAGCATACCACACAAAGTGATCACACATTCCTAAGGCCGGACATCTGGACACATACACTCTGGCCCACACTAGCTCTCCCCTAAATCGAGAGCCATCTGGGTCCTTATCTGATGCCAAAGCTTGTTAATTTATGACTGAGATGCTTTTCAGGAATGCAGAAATTACTTTATTATACCTCATGAGATGCTTATAATACCAACCAGTGTTATAGGCAATATTTTAGATGTGGCATTGGGGGAGGGAGAGAGGAGGGCTAACATTTTAGGGAACTTAAGATATAATGTGGGTATCCTGGCTGCCTCCTGACACATAGCAGTTTTAGGCTGATTGTGGCTTAATCATCTGACACACTGTGAGTCTTTGGGCCTTTGTCGGCTCAGCAGCTTGACTGCCTGATCCTGAGCATGGTATATCTTCCTTTGTAGTCCGTTTATCTGCTATGTATTGGTTTGCTCAACAGCACTTATGGTCGGACTTGCAGTTCGATTTCAGCAGAAACTATTCCAATTTGAGGAGTAAAAGCTATTTTTAGAGAAGGCTCCACCAATGGAATTGCTTAAATAAGGTGATCAGGCATGTCAGATTGGGCAGGACAGGCCCAGTTTGTCACCATCTCTACTTGCAGATGTCAATCAATTAAGCATACATCCTGGCTTTCAGAGAGGGTTGATTGAACACAGAGGGAGACACGTTTTTGTGCATAGTCCGCAACCCCTAGCAGAATGCAATTTAGCTAACAGCTACAATACTGTGTGTAAAGGTTCCATTCAATTCCCTCGTTTTCTGTTTTTATTTTTTACTTAGTTGGTGAGTGCTGTCAATTAAGTCACTGTGGGCCCCTGGTACAAACATTAGTCCTACTTCGGTGTTCGTGAAATGCCCTGGCTTTTGTTTTGTTTTTTAATCTGGCCACCCTAACTTAAATCATAGTCTTTGTGTAATTGAGGGACTGTGGTGTTGCAAGGAGACCTTGGCCATAATGCACGTAAAGATATTGGACTCCTGCATCGTGGTTCGTTAGTAAAAGACACCCATAATTCGGGTGCAGAAGGCCACTGCCACCCTGGGCCCAGGTTCTACTATGTCTGTTGTCCTACAGGTAGCTAGTTCCCTGTTTAGAAGATTCTGTTGACAAAATAGCTCCTAGACTTGGCCCCTCCTACACACCTCAACTTTGTACCATGCCCTTAATCTTTGATTTTCCACAGATAGAAACACTTTCATGCCCTGCTGTAAACACCAGAGCAGCAGGGGGGAGGGAGAGGGGTACTTCTGTTGGCATCATTTCCCCTTAGCAAGGAAGGAACAGTGTTGAGGTTATCAAACAGGCCTCGGACGGCCCAGTGAAAAGGGAGGCGGATGGAAATAAAGGGGATTTTTCATCCTCCCCCCACGCATCGCCCCCATGGTACCAGCAGACAAAGCGACCCATAGAAAACAGGCAAGCCGGGCGGGCCGGGCGCACAATAGATTGTTATGCAGCTGAAAAGAAAACTGGTCCGACCACATGGTGTCCCCGCGCGAGACACATGAGCACCCGGGAATCTGCAGTCGCGGTGCACCATGGGAAGGGGGCAAAACCACACACCACGTTTCTGAAACCGTCCGATGTCCCTCGTGTGCAAATACTAGTCCAAGGTAAAACATTGTAGGTGCCCTCCAGAGTCTACGTTACTGCAACCAGTTTTCATGATATTAGGATGGGGAAAAACATGCAGAAGTGATGGCTTCTCAAGTTTATGCACTTTTAAAGGTGCAAAGTGGGCGGTAACTGGCAAGTTAAATAGTATTAACAATCTGCACCTTTAAAGGGTATTTAAATATAGCTGTGAGCCACGCCTCGGGCGGGGGGATAAGCCCACTTGGCGAAAGGCAGGTTCTGTTGTGGCACGTGCCAGATTTAGGTCTCTGAAAGTTAAGTAGGGCTGAAGCAGAGTCTCAGAGAGAGTCTTGTCTTTCGCAGATGCCTTCTGACAGTGATGAGTTTTTGGATACCGAGGTGGTAGCCTCATTACTCCACATTCGCTCCACAGCGCTAGCTAACAGGGTGAGAGCTGTTGGGGGCTGTTAGAAATTCGACTGATGTTATAATTTATGCTTTTAAAACTTATTTCGCACTTTGCACTTTGCCGTCTCTGCTGAAGTACCAGGGAAATGTACCTATTTTAATTTGAATAATTGGTTTTAACTTGTTCATTACTCTATTTTTAACTCACTTGTAACTGACGCTGCACAGTGACCTCCTGCCCCGGCTGCATTGCCGATTGTGCGGAGGGCGTGATTAGGTCAAAGACTGCCCACTGACTTCCGCCTGACTCTGCAGGCTGGTGCATCACTTCCGGCTGTTCCCCAATTAGCCAGATGCTAGCAAGGACGCGCAGCGGACGAGCGCAGCGGGCGCGCCGTTGGCGTGCCGAAGGCAAGCCCGTCCGCGCCCGTCCGCGCCCAGCTGTCGCCAGAAGCCAGTACCCCTGGCCTCATGCGCACCCAGGCTACTCCCAGGCTTGTCTATACGCATTTAGAACTTCTACAAATGGACCATCCTGGGCTGATGAATAGTACCTCCTCCGTATGTTATGCAATATTTTGCTTAGACAATCTGGAGGGGCCTTTTGCATGTAGGCATTGTCATTTTCATAGCTTGCGGGATACCCCTGCTAGGGAGACGTACACTAAGCCTACATTGGATACATATGTAAGTAAAAGTGCTTTCTTATTACATATTAGATCATTACCCAAGCACCACACGGAAATCTGGGATCTACTAAACACCCAGGCACCAGACGTAGGTTTCTTAACAGAAACCTGGATTAAACCCTCTTCTATTCCGGCCATTGCCTTGGCCTTCCCAGAACAGTACCGCATTTTGCTACTCAATAGGGATGGAAAAATTTGTGGTGGTGTAGCAATTGTGTTTAAATCACCCACTATAGTCACTATGATTGACACATATCAAGATAGTTCGGGCGAAATCAGTATTTTTAAAATTGAATTCACGCCCCAGAACTGCTGGAGAGGAGCTTTAGTATATCGCCCTCCAGGACCTTTGAAAGACTTCTCTTTAAAATTGATGGAAAAGATTGCCCCACATGTTATGGCATCCAAATACTTCCTCCTTCTTGGGGATTTTAATTTACATAGCGAAATTAAAGATAATGTCGATGCTGTACAATTCTTAGAGGGCATGACTTCGATGGGGTTAGTTCTGAACAACACGGGGCCTACCCATACAGCTGGGCACACCCTTGGATCTCATCCTTACTAACTCCCCTAATTTATCTTCTTTACCTCCAGAACCTGTGATCTGGTCGGACCACTTCATTATTAATTTCCAGATCCACTGGTCAAACCAGACATCAGTCAACCCTAGATATACTAGTAAACCGGCACGCCAATGTCGCAAAATCTCAGAAGAGAGCTTTCAGCAGGTGTTTAGATCTCCTGACTACTCCAAGTCTAGTAATATCAACAGTAGACTCAATGAACT
The DNA here is from genome assembly GCA_963921515.1 of Calotriton arnoldi. Lineage (NCBI taxonomy): Eukaryota > Metazoa > Chordata > Amphibia > Caudata > Salamandridae > Calotriton > Calotriton arnoldi. The sequence goes on along the minus strand of CAWUFW010000688.1, from coordinate 2,871,277 downwards.
ACATCTGGCCATAGAATCGGCCTTAGACATTATAGCTCCTCTAAAACCAACTAAGTCCAAATCGGAAAGAAACCGGGCTATGTGGTTCTCTCAAGATTTACGCAGAGAAAAATCACAGTGCAAAAAATTAGAAAGATCTTGGCGCAAGTCTTACCTCCAATCAGAGAAAGAAATTTTTAAGGCTGCATCCAACATGTACCACAAAAACATTTAACGGGCACAAAAATATATATATTGGCCCAATTAACTGAAGCAGGGAACTCAGGGAAACAGCTATATACAATACTCAAATCTTTTACCGCTCATAAAGCATGCAGCAATCATATCCCTGCCTCCCAGATCTTATGCGACAATATTTCTAATTTCTTTGTTGATAAGATTGAAAAAATGTATGATTCTTTCCCCAATAGATCAGATGGGGACATTGGGGACATCCCCATTGCAACCCATATGGAGCCTAGAACAGGTGATCTGCTGGCCCATTTTTCCCTCTTACAGGATTCCAAAGTAGAGGAATTGCTGAAAACAGCAAAATCAGGATCGCCCAGTGATATAATGCCGGCAAAATGGTTTGCCGTACTGGCACGTCCCCTTGCCTCCTCCATCGGCTCACGTTGTGGAAAGACATAATGTCCATCTCAAAATTCAACGCATTTGAACACAATAAGTGCAGAATACCCCTTCAGTTTCTATTGTCAGTCCACCTGTTGGGGAAATAAGGAAATGCACATCCGGGCCCAGTGCCCACCCTCATCTCTGTATGCTGCAGTGTGTGCCAGTGCACTCTATCAGCCCTAAATCCCACCTGGTGTCCCTGTGCAATTAACAACCAACAAACCCCCTCCCGCCTTCCAACCCCCTCCAAACCCCTCTCCCTCCCCACCCCCCAGGCAGCCTGTGGGCAATGATGGTCAGGATGCGGAGGATGGTTGTCCTTTTGAGCCTGTAGTGGACAATGACATCCTCTGGTGTTAAGTCTGTGAGGCTGGTGCGTTTTCTAAAGGTCCGCTGTCTTTTTCTGCGCTGCCTCTGTGGTAGTCCAGGGGGGGCAGGGGGGATCCGGGTGGGGGGGGTGGCGGGCCTGGGTGTGGTGGCGGTGGGTGTTGTGGCCCTCTTGGGGCTCCGAGCTGCATGATCAGTAGCTCCATGGCATCTGTTGTTCTTCAGGTGTGGCTCTGGGCTGGGCTCCCTTTTGTGGTGCAGGTTGTCGTCCGACTTAACACCAGGTAAGAGCAGGTGTTAAATCCCTGCTGCTAACGCGCCTTATCGCCTGTTTTGGGATCTTATCGCCGATCTGGCTGGTCGTTGAGAATATTGCGAAGTGGTGTTATCGCGGCTTTTTGCACAGGAACGCCTACTCTGCATCTCATTAGTGTTAGTTGCCGGTGTCATCCGTGGCAATGTTTTTTGCGGCTGCTATCGCAGGAAAACTGGCAATATCGGCTGTTAGCACCAGCTTGTGAATAGGGCGATAAATCTATCGCCACTTTGGCTGTGATAAAGTGCCGCTAACTCGGCGATAAGTCCTGAGAATATGCCCCAATGTGCCTCATATTTGGGCGGTCCGACCCTACCGGTGCGCCTTCAGGTCCAGGAGGCTCAAGGGGGCTCCAACGGGTTCCACGCCGGCAGCTCCGGCCCCTGCACCGATGACCTCCCCCATGGATCCGGCGATAGATCCAGACCGATGCTGGTTGTGCCTTGTGACTTTCCCCGGCTCCCGCCCCGACACCGAGACTCCCGACGCCGCCGGTGCCCCCCCAGCAGCACCAGCCCCATTCTCATACCCAACGACCCGGATTGGCGCAGACAGAACCCTTAGGTCCTAGGTCGGCTCCTAGCCTTATTCTGAAGGGCTAGGAATGGAGGAAGATTATGAGGGGCCACTGGACCCATTACAAGACCAGCCTTATGAAGACATGGACTGGTACAAGGAATTTGTGAGGCCAGTGGACTGGATACCTCTCCAGATTCTGGCCTGCTTTCTCCCCCTACCATGGCTACGGAGGAGGGAGCATCATACGCTATGGTGGTGCGAAGGGCAGCTGAGATCCTGGACCTTCAGCTCTCTTCCATATCAGTCGAGATGAATATCTTGACAGAGGTCCTGCAGCCAGGTGTCTCCTCCTCAGAACCCTTGCTGTCCTTCACGGAGGCCTTAACAGATGTCCTTCTGGGAACCTGGTCCAAGCCCAGCACAGGGGCTCCTGTGAATAGGACAATTGCCTGCCACCATTGCCCTGCACCGGGCAACCCAAGTTTCCTCACCAACCACCCTACCCCCGAGAGGTTTGTGGTCCAAGCCTCTCCCTCCCATGGCGCGTTCCCTTCCGCACCCCCAAACAGGGAATCCAAGAGGCTGGACAGTTGGGAATAGAAAATGTTTTCTTCTGCCAGTCTTACATTGCGGTCGGTGAACACTGCATGCCTATTGGGCCATTACTCCCACTCCACGTGGGAAACGGTTGTGGAAGTGCTGCCACAAGTCCTGGAGGAGGCACAGGCCATCCTTTCCAAGCAGTATCAGTCGGGAGCGATGCAGTAAAGTTCACCATTCGTTTTGGTCTCGACACAACCGACTTGCTGGGCAGAGCGATTTAATTGACTGTGGCTGTTCAACGCTGTGACTGGTTGAGGACTTCTGGCTTTTCAGGGGATGTCCAGGCCTCTCTCATGGACATGCCCTTTGATGGCACCTGTCTCTTCAGAGACAAGGTAGACATGGCGATGGATCACTTTAAGGACTCACAGGCTATGGCCAAGTCCTTGTGGCCGTGGGCATGGCTAGTTCTGACCCTGTGGGTCGGGCGGCCAGAGGTTGGGTCAGATCCCACCCCTTCCCCCTCACTGCAGCCTCCAAACCTTCCTAGTCTGACCCTTCCAGATCATGGGCGACCAGTTGGTGGCAGGATCAGCCATCACCTCCACCAATGGCAGAACTTCACTTTGGACAGGTAGGTTTTCCAGATAGTCGAAAGGGGCTATTCCTTCCTCTTCGAGACTACCCATCCCTCCATGCCTCCAACTTACGACCGGCTGATGGAGGATCACCTGACTTTGCTTCAGGAGGAAGTCATGACTCTCTTGGCCAAGGGAGCCATAGAGAGGGTTCCTGTGCCAGAAGTAGGATGTGATTGTTCCCACTACTTTCTGGTCCCGAAAAGGACAAGGGTCTTCGTCCAACCTAAGATCTGCAAGCCCTCAACTACTTCCTCAAAAAGGAAAAGTTCAAGATGCTCACTCTAGCTCAGGTCCTCCCTGGATCCAGGAGACTGGATGGTTGCGTTGGACTTGCAGGACGCCTGTTTTTACATTTAGTTTACGGTAGGCCACGAGCACTTTCAGTTCACCTTGCTCCCCTTTGGCCTTACCAGCGCCCCTCAGGTGTTCAGCAAGGTGATTGAGGTGGTTGCAGCTCATCTGCACAGATCCGGGGTGCCAGTCTTCCCCTATCTCGATGATTGGCTGTTGAAGGCGGGCTCGCCCCAGGCTGTCGTCTTCCTCCTCCAGACTACGGCGAAAATCCTGCATTCGCTGGGGTTCACTGTCAATGTGCTGAAGTCACACCTGGCTCCCTCTCAGACACTTCCTTTCATCTGAGCTGTTCTGGACACAGTGTAGTTTCTGGCCTATCCTCCGAAAGGCGTGTCCAGGATATTCAGGCTATGATACCAATGTTTCAGTCTCTATCCTGAATTTCGGTGAGAATGACAGACTGCTGAGCCTCACAACCACTTGCATCCTGCTAGTGACACATGCTAGATGGCATATGCGGGCTCTGCAGCGGGACTTGAAGTTCTAGTGGTAGCAGCATCAGAGGAATCTCTCCAGCATGGTCCAGATCTCGGAGGTAACTGCGCAGGACCTGCAGTGGTGGCTAACCAACCGCGATTGGGTCAGAGGCAGACAGAGGCAGACCCGTCTCCCTTTCCCAACCAGACCACACAGTAGTGACAGATGCGTCACTCCTGGGATGGGGCGGCAATCAGGGAGAGGTGGAGATCAGAGGACTCTTGTCTCCGGTGGAATCCGGACTCCACAACAACTTGCTGGTGCTCCGAGCAATTCTCTTGGCATTGAAAACCGTTCTTCCTTCAATCACGGGAAAGCTGGTTCAAGTGTTCACGGATTTAGGAGGCTGGCTTAGCATATGGTGCACACTTATTTAAGTGAAGCACCCTGCACTAATCCAGGCAGCCCTTATGGTGATTTTAGTGGTCTTAGACAGCAGCCTTCAGGCTTAGTCCAGAAGGAGTGTTAAGCAGCTTGTTTTACCAGAAGTAATCATATAGTGTAGGTTAAACAAAAAAGAACCACACAGTGTAGTTCTTAAAATAAGTATATTTATTATACACACTCACTTACACATTGGTATATCTCCTACCTGGAGATATCAACACATTACACACAATATTTCAAATGTAAACAAGTAAGTAAGCACAAATACACAGTGGTCTCCAGGGGGAGACCAAACTATATACTAAAGAAGTGGAGTGTGAACTGTGACCAAAGTCGGGACTTGGACCAGAAGACTCAGAAGAGCTGGGGACCCAAGGAACCACCTGAGGTAAGTGCCCAGGAACCCCATGGAGGCTTTGTCTAGAGTGGAAACACAGCTGCTTACTCAATGCAAGTCAATGGGAAAGTCGCGGTAGCAGTTTTCAAGAAGGACCCTTCCCAGTGGACCCTGAAGAAACCCCATGGATGACAGAGGGTTGGAGAGTCACCCCATCCATGAATACCCCAGGAACCAGCAGGATACCTACACCAGGGAAGCCGGTGCATAGGTGCGAAGTGACATCAGAATCCGCCGTAGTCCACAATGGAGGACTTTAGGAAGGATAGCCGCTGGCGAAAAAGGTGGAGTCCGGTGGAATCCAAGGATGGATTCTAAAAGAAAAGAACTTGCAAGCAGAGGGGACAGGAGGCATGGAAGAGCAATGACCGCCGATGACGGAAGATGCAGGAGTGATGACGGTGACCTTCTCGCCGCAGTTGTGAGGACCAGGCGACACTGTGGAAGGAGCCATTTACGAGCTGTCCCATGTTGTAAGTCAAGAATCAGGAGGTCAGTGTCCAGCGGGAGCACAAATAAGCCTTTGCAGAAGCAACAGACGTGGTAAACGAAAAAGGTGCAACATTGGGACCAGCAAGGTCCAAGGGACTCACCAATTGCAGGAGAGTCAGAGCAAGCCCCGAGCAAGCAGGGGAGCCCACTGAAGCCAAAGAAGACCCTCAAGAGGACCCACAGGCCGAAGGCACAGGAGTCACAAGAGGGCCTCGAACAGCTCACCAAAGATGCAGGCAGACGGTGCAGAGAATGCGGTGAGGAAGAAGATCTTGGTGGGAAGAGATGCTGGAGGTTGGAGCTTCTTGTAACCCGAAGATCTCTGGAGTACAGAGCCAATAAGCCTTGCAACGGCAAGTTGACGCGGTGCACAGGGGTTCTGTTCCAGCGGTTCTGACGAGGGATACTGGCCTCAAATTTTCTTGACGTGTGGATTGAACATCTTAATTCCCAACTAATGGTGTCCTTATACACCAAGCCCACGTCAAGAAACACCCTCCTGCATTTCAGCAGTTTTCATCCAAGATGTCAAAAGGACGGAATTTCGTTCAGTCAATTTCTGCGTCTCCGCAGAAATTGTACTACCATTAAGGATTATTTGACCCACGCTGAAATTTTAAAAGAAAACTGACCAAGAGGGGATACCCCCACAAACTCATCAAAGATGCATTGAAGAGAGCGCTATATTATGACCGTGACACGATGTTCCAGCCTAAAAACAAGGAAGTGGCAGACCAATTAGTGTGTGTCACTAAACACTCCCAGTTTGACCTTAAGGTGCGCCAATTTATTAACTCACAATGGCACCTTCTCAATTTGGACCACCAGCCGCAGCCTATACCCAAACCTCTGTTTGCCTTCAAGAGGAATAAGAACCTGAGAAATATTCTGGTTAAGGCCAAAAGATCTGAGACGAACAACTTTGTACAAAGATCCATAACGGGAGGCCAACCCATCAAGGGCAACCACAAATGTGGTTCATGCCAAGCCTGCGCCAACGCGATTGTTGGCGACCATATTCGGATCAATGACAGGACAGTATTCTTGAAAGAAATGACGAATTGCCGTACGTCCAATCTTGTGTATGCCATCTTATGCCCCTGCGATTGACCTACGTAGGGGAAACCGCCAGAGAATGTAGAATCCGTATGGGCGAACACAAATCTAACATCAGACTGCGCAAACATGCTGCACCCTTAGTCAGCCATTGGATGGACGCGTGCCATACTTAAGGGGACCTCCGTTGGACCATACTTGAAAAAGTCCGTCCGCAAATGGGCACTGATGTCACCGCAACGCGGAAGAAACGAGAAGTGTTTTGGATATTTACCCTTAATACCAAAAATAACGGACTTAACGAGACTCTTCCCTGGGAAAATGCCATCACTTGATGCCAATGGATAGTCCCTCTGTAGGCAGACTTATGCAGCTGTGGGCTCTCCTTTTGGACCTGGCGTTTTCTATTAAATTTAATGTTCGTATCTTCCTTGTTATTAATTCTCTTTTTCTCATTTTTCTTTTTCTTTTTGCATCGTTAAACGCGGTGACCTGTCCATTGAATCTATTCACCTCTATCTGGAGGTTCTATGCCCCCCCTGCCTCTCTGCTCCCTTTGACCATGCAAGATTGGCCTTGCACGTTACTGAGCTTCTTAACAGGGGGTGGAGCCTGTGATCGTAATCATGACGTCAGACGCCTAGACGCGTACCTGCGCTGTATTTAAACCTGTTTTCCCCAACTTGATGTTTAGACCTCCCGGCACTTCGAACGGCCCGCTCTCCGTCATCGCGCATTATCCTGCGAAGGTAAGATCCGCTATACATTTTGACCCGGCGGCAGCAGGGCTCTGTTGCCGTTTTCTTATTAGGTCCGTCTGGCCTTCACTGCCCTACTCCTACTTATTTATTTATTTATCTTTCCTCTTAGGAGCCATGTAATAAGGCTTCTGTTCTCATGATTGCCGCCATAGTTTGATCAGATTGGACTCTTTTCCGGCGTACCGGCGTAGATGCCGTTGCTCCCTCCTGCTTTAGCCTCCATTCGCAGGTGAGGTATTCAGCTACCTGTCAGCTGTTTAAACCACGCTGGTCCGCCGTAGGACAGACAGGTTGCATAAATTCCCTGTATTTCTTATTCCTTTATTAGAGCTTGGAGCGTTTCCTGACTCGGACGCCCGCCGCTTCTGTTTCTCGGAAGCAGTCATTTTATTTTAATCATTCTGGTTCTTCCCCATCACGAGTAATTTTTCTACTCTTCTTTTTCAACGAACCAGAGGACTCAGGCTGGACGGCTTTCCGAAAATACTGCATATCCCCACGCGGTAAGCCGTGCTGCATTCTTCCACCCTCTGATCATCCACCCACCTATTACCAGACCCATTTGGCTGGCTGTACTGATTCATTATTTGTGTGGGTCGCATTCTTGCAGGTTTTGTTTCTATCGTGCTCTTGCTGACATTAAACCTCTACCAGCTGTCTGTCCTGATTTTCAGGTACCCCTGACCTATTTGTCTTTTTGATCTTTTTTGCTTTGTCCAATTTACCCTTTAATTTTGTTTCCTTGTCCAAATTCTATTGGCTTGAGAGTTCTGTGTATATATATAAAAATGTTGCTGTTGTCGATATTACGTGTCTCTGTACTCCATGTTAGATCTTTTGGAGTCTGCATGTGTCCTTGAATTCTCTACCCTTGCTTTTGCGATACTATATGCATTGTTCATTTTATTTGTAGATGAGTGTTTCTTTGTACCTTCTGTTTTATGCTGCGTGTGCACACGTATTCAAATTTCCTTGTATCAGTTCATTGAACTTTCAACCCGTGCCTTTGTGACCACATCCTGTGATTAATGTATTCAATGCGCATATCATGTTTTCTTGACCAATGCGTTTGCATCATGTTCAATGATATACAATTGTACTGTTGTGTAAATATATCGATTTGTGTCCACTGTTTGTTTTAGGCACGTCCCACCACTACTGTCGTTTGGTACATGCGCCCTGAGGAAGGTGAGACCGACAGTGGGGTCGAACACCGAAACGCGCGTCGGCGCTAAAATAGCGACGTGGACCTCCTTGATTAAATCCTGCTTGTCCCCCGGAATTGTCCCATCAGGCCATTGATATTAATCCGGCTTATCACCATGTGACCCTTTAATAGATTTTCATTGAATTACTTTTTTAATCTCTTTATTAGCCACACTGGCGTTTTTGCAATAAGAGGACAATACCTTCTGCGCAACTGTTCTTTCCGGGGGTTTTGTCCACGTCTATTCACTCATTATTTTTGTACTATGGAATGCCTGACTTTATTGGACGTATGAGTATGTGTGGTTAGGAATTCGAATGCTTGACGTGGTGAGTGCGTGTGGTGTGGGATGTGTTCTGTGTATCATTTTGTTATTTTTATGCAAAAATCAGAATTGTTGAACAAACAATGATAAAATAATAATAAAAAAACGTTTTGATATTAAACACCGAATGTTGTGTGTTTTGGTCACATGTCCTGGCATGGGTTGTTAGTTTACTCTTAATCAGTGACTTGTTGCACTATTTGATTCACACAGGTAGAGAGTTTGTTTTTAGAGTGTACCTCAAACTTTGAGAGGACAGGTCAGGCCTCGAGGGAGTTGCAGAGCCACCACCTATGTTGCTGATCCTTTTCGGAGTCTGTGGGACGTCAGAAGCAGCAGACCGGTTCAGCTTTGTTGCAGTGCCTGCAGATGCAGGGGAGTGACTCCTTCACTCCAAGGGAGATTACTTCAGGTGTCCTTGATGCCCACAGGCCTGGAGAGGAACCTGAATGAAGCACAGGCACAGACGATGAAGAAGACTGGCAGAACAGCGAGACCAGGAGCTGCAGGAGGCTTCCTTGGTGCAGTCTCGGTTCTAGGCGAAGTCCAAAGTACCCAGACGGTCTAAGTTGAAGTGGTTTCGAATTTGAATCTTGTCCCACGACGAATCTGAAAAGCCACCCACAGGTAACCCTTAAGTACCCTAGGGAAAGGGCTGGGATGATTCAAGGATCCCTCCCAGAGGAGCGGCTGGACAGAGGGGAGGATACTCCCATGTCCTTTGTCCAGTTTTGTGCCAGAGCGGGAGCCAAAGACTCCCTGAACTGGCTCAAATCAAACTGGAGTATGCAAGGAGGGCACCAAATGTGCCCTTCAAAGCAGTCTGGTTGCGCTTGCAAGCACCCCCACTCCTGCCCAATACTCGAAGTCCTGTCTGGGAAGTGGTCACACCTCCCTGTGACAGGAAACATTGTTCTAGCTTCCCCTGCTCGAGCTCAACAGCAGGAGGGCAGAAACGTGTCTGAGGTCGGCAGCAGCACTAGCTTGCTGTCAGACTCTGGAAGACTGGTACTGGGAGCACTGAGTGCTTCCCGGAGGAGACCTCTGGTGCATGGAATCATACCTCCAACACCTGTAATGGTGTTGGGGTATGATTCCAACATGTTTGATACCTACATACCCAGGTTCGGCCCATCCAATATATAGTTAGACATCACTTAATGACACATGGCCACTATATGTATCAAAATGGCTGATTGCACTTACAAAGCCTGTAGAATCGACTCCGGGATTTGTAGTGGGTGTCCTGCTCATGCAGGGCATCCTCACACTTATAACCTAGCACCCTGCCTTCAGGATTGAAAGGCCTGCCTTAGGGGTGACTTATACGTTTTAGGTACAGTGACCTCAGATATAAGGAAACGTATATCTGTCGTAAGCGGTGCTAGCACCAGCTTACACAGGCTGCAATGGCAGGCCTGTAGTCACAATTTGAGTGGTCTCTCATGGGTGGCATAATACATGCTGCAGCCCATTGGAGACCCCTCGTATACCTATGCCCTGGGGACCTTAGTACCATATACAAGGGACTTACATGGGTACATCAGTAGCCAATTGGAAAGGTACCAAAGTACTTACCACTGTCAAATTTAGGGAGGAAGCGCAGTGACTGGGGTCCTCATTAGCAGGATCCTAGTCAGACTAGTCATAAAACAGAACACCACCAGCACAAATTGGGGGTAACCATGAAAGCAGATCCTACTTTCCTACAAAGGACAACACCACCGCCATGTGGCACTGCAACAAACAGGGCGGGGTGGGGTCATGGATCCTTTGTCAAGAGGTCCTGCATCTCTGGACTTGGCTGGAACAGCAGGGCATTTTCCTGGTGGTTCAACACTTGGCAGGTTCTCTGAACGCCAGGGCACACAAACTCAGCTGTTGATGCCTACTGGATCATGAATGGCGTCTCCATCAGGATGTGGCGCAAGGTCTCTTTCAACAGTGGGGCGAGCCTTGGTTAGATCCGTTCGCCTCCGCCGAGAATGCACAATGTCAGCAGATTTGCGTGCTGGATTTTCCAAGGAGGCTCTCGCTCAGAGACACTTTTCGTCTCGAGTGGAGCTCAGGCCCCCTATACGCCTTTCCGGTCATACCACTCCTGTCCAGAGGGCTCAAGATCAGGAGCGACCAGGCCCAAGTCATTCTTGTGGCTCCAGTCTGTGCACACAGAGTTTGATATCCAGAGCTTCTCCAATTGAGCATTGATCCTTTGATCAGGCTGCCCCTTCAGGAGGATCTTGTGTCGCAGCAGCAGGAGAGGATCCTCCACATGTACCGGTCAACTCTATGCCTTCTTTCGTGGAGATTGAGCAGTAGCAGTTGCTAGCATTCAACCTTTCTCTCGAAGTTTGCAATGTTATTTTGGTGGCCAGGTGAGCCTCCACCAAGCATGTGTATGCCTGCCGGTGGAACAAATTTGTAAAATATTGTAAAGAAAAGTCTATTGATCCTCTTTCTGCTTGACTTTCTCAAGCTTTGCTTCTTATTTTGACCCTTGCCCAGTAGGGCTCTGCACTGGGCAGTCTCAAAGGGTACCTTTCTGCCCGGTCTCCCTTCCTGAGGCTGCCAGACCAACCCTCATTATTTAAATCTCCCATTGTAAACAGATTCCTCAAAGGCCTTGTACATATGTCCCCACCTTCCCCTTTCATCATGCCTCAGTGGGACCTTCATTTGGTTCTCACCTTTCTAATGTGCGCTCCATTCGAACCTCTGAACAACTGCCCCTGTGGCTGCTTACTATCAAAACAGCCTTTTTAGTTGCAATCACATCTTCCAGGAGGGTGATCGAATTGCTGTCTCTGTCATCCAAGCCTCCTTACCTGACCATTTTCCCTGATAAGATGTGAGGCAATCTGTCACCTTGCCCACTTTCTATGCTCCTCCGTGCCCCTCTAAAGAAGTGGAGCGACTCCACCGTATGGACCCAAAAAGAGCATTGTCGTTCTACCTTGACCACACTAAAGAGTTCCAGGTGGACGACCAACTCTTCGTGGGGTACGTTGGAACAATGAAAGGTTGTGCAGTGCAGAAGAGTACTATCTCATGATGGGCTGTCCTCTGCATCAAAATTTGCTACGCTCACGCCAAAAAGCTGCCTGCTTAAGGGTTCATTTCACCAGAGCTAAGGCTGCTACCACGGCGTTCCAACGTGGAGTTCCAGTCTTCGACATTTGTCAGGCAGCAACGTGGGAATCCCTGCATATGTTTACCAAGCACTACTGCCTGGACAGTAAAGTTTGCAGGGACGGCCTTTTTGGCCACTATGTCGTGCACAACTTCCTGGTCTAAACTTGTCTGCAGTCCCTCCTCTGGGGATGGTTTGGTACTGCCTGGGTACCTATTCAGAGGTAAGGAATCTGTGACTAGATGTCTCTATCAGTTGGACAAGTTACTTACCTTCAATAACGCCTTATCTGGTAGAGACATGATCTAGCTGCAGATTCCTTACTGACCCACCAATCTTCCCCGCACTGCGGACAGGTTTCTAGAGTCCGGGCTGATCACTTTTAGGGCCATAGTTGTTCAGAAACACACGTGTCAGTGCTTTTCATGACTCTATGCTTCTGTCATGGAAAGTCGTGAAAAGTAACTGACATCAGCGCGCCGAGTTGGAGCCTATATAGGTGACAAGGACGTCACAACGGCGCCGATCGATGCCACCTACCGGCATGCAGTGGTATTGCTCGAAGAAAAATTTTCCAGATCCCATCTGACGCCTGGGAAATTCAAAGGTAAGGAATCTGCGGCTAGATCATGTCTCTACCAGATAAGGCATTACCGAAGGTAAGTAACTTGTCCGTCAAGAAACTATTGCTAGATAATCAATGCACGGCATGTGAATTACAAAAAGATTCGGAATAGTTCTGCAGCTTGAAGACTTTTCTGGATTCATGTGCGAACCTCCCTCTCTTTTAGACATTGTGAGATCGCTATACATACGATAGGTTACTGAGCTCTAGAACGGTACAGGTCACCAAGGGGAAAAATAAATGTTTCTACATTCCTCCAGCATTGGCGTCCTTCATATTCCCATGTGGCTGTCTCCCTACCCTTCTAATCAGATTCCTGCTATTACCTTTCAATTTAAATGTGTGCAGCACACATAAAAAGAGGAAGTAACGCCTCACCGGGGAGTCACAGCATTTTGACGCATTCCTAGTTCTCCCAATAATGGTAAATCTGGGAATACGCCAAATTCCATGGGCGGATGCATGGAAACACCCACGCTCCACTCATGGAACGCTTCCCTGGGGTAGAGTGACGCAATGCAGTGATTTGCGCTGTGTTGCGTTACTCTAGATCTATCAAAGCCACTTATGGGGGCCTTGCGTGGCTTGATAAATCTAACTTAAGAGTTGCGTCGTTCTTGTGCCCCGTTGCATGGCGCAAGGGCGACGCAACTCTTTAATAAATATGCCCCTCAGTATGTTGGAATGGGTAAATACAATGTCAATGAATACTGTAATATGTGCAGGCCCGACAACAGCAATACCAATAAATGCAATGTCAACGAATGCCATAACCTGTACCCGCATAACAATGTCAATGTCCATAAATGCAATGTCAGTGTATGCCATAATCTATGCCTGCACAACAGCTACGGTACCGGCAGTAGCAATGTCAATGTATGTGTATAATCTATGCACGAATTACAATGTTGTTACCAGTAAACGCAATGTCGATGTACGCCATGATTTTGGAATGCATAACTATGTTAATATCAGTAAAGACAATATCGATGTACACTATGACAACTGTACACACAATATTGAGAATGTCGATAAAAATGATACCCGTGACTGCCATATTATTTTTAGGAGGTCCAGTGAACTTGCATCATTGCTGTCGGATTTATACAAGGTGACCTCCCCATCAACCCCGATTCAGAGATACATGGTCAGGCAGGCTCTGCGACCCACACCCATGCCTATTGAATAACAGGTCAAGTGGGGGTCTCTCTTTACCCAAAGACAAACGCGCGCCCAGGGAAAGCCCTGATCGATCCCACAGATAGTTGCACCACAAACCTGTCCGAGGCAATTGGCCCCATAAAACACTTTTTGCCAAAGGCTTGCATTTCCCCAAAAATACCACAAAGCTAGATAGCACATGTAGATAGAAACACTCAGCCAATCAGAACACGATGAGCATACCACACAAAGTGATCACACATTCCTAAGGCCGGACATCTGGACACATACACTCTGGCCCACACTAGCTCTCCCCTAAATCGAGAGCCATCTGGGTCCTTATCTGATGCCAAAGCTTGTTAATTTATGACTGAGATGCTTTTCAGGAATGCAGAAATTACTTTATTATACCTCATGAGATGCTTATAATACCAACCAGTGTTATAGGCAATATTTTAGATGTGGCATTGGGGGAGGGAGAGAGGAGGGCTAACATTTTAGGGAACTTAAGATATAATGTGGGTATCCTGGCTGCCTCCTGACACATAGCAGTTTTAGGCTGATTGTGGCTTAATCATCTGACACACTGTGAGTCTTTGGGCCTTTGTCGGCTCAGCAGCTTGACTGCCTGATCCTGAGCATGGTATATCTTCCTTTGTAGTCCGTTTATCTGCTATGTATTGGTTTGCTCAACAGCACTTATGGTCGGACTTGCAGTTCGATTTCAGCAGAAACTATTCCAATTTGAGGAGTAAAAGCTATTTTTAGAGAAGGCTCCACCAATGGAATTGCTTAAATAAGGTGATCAGGCATGTCAGATTGGGCAGGACAGGCCCAGTTTGTCACCATCTCTACTTGCAGATGTCAATCAATTAAGCATACATCCTGGCTTTCAGAGAGGGTTGATTGAACACAGAGGGAGACACGTTTTTGTGCATAGTCCGCAACCCCTAGCAGAATGCAATTTAGCTAACAGCTACAATACTGTGTGTAAAGGTTCCATTCAATTCCCTCGTTTTCTGTTTTTATTTTTTACTTAGTTGGTGAGTGCTGTCAATTAAGTCACTGTGGGCCCCTGGTACAAACATTAGTCCTACTTCGGTGTTCGTGAAATGCCCTGGCTTTTGTTTTGTTTTTTAATCTGGCCACCCTAACTTAAATCATAGTCTTTGTGTAATTGAGGGACTGTGGTGTTGCAAGGAGACCTTGGCCATAATGCACGTAAAGATATTGGACTCCTGCATCGTGGTTCGTTAGTAAAAGACACCCATAATTCGGGTGCAGAAGGCCACTGCCACCCTGGGCCCAGGTTCTACTATGTCTGTTGTCCTACAGGTAGCTAGTTCCCTGTTTAGAAGATTCTGTTGACAAAATAGCTCCTAGACTTGGCCCCTCCTACACACCTCAACTTTGTACCATGCCCTTAATCTTTGATTTTCCACAGATAGAAACACTTTCATGCCCTGCTGTAAACACCAGAGCAGCAGGGGGAGGGAGAGGGGTACTTCTGTTGGCATCATTTCCCCTTAGCAAGGAAGGAACAGTGTTGAGGTTATCAAACAGGCCTCGGACGGCCCAGTGAAAAGGGAGGCGGATGGAAATAAAGGGGATTTTTCATCCTCCCCCCCACGCATCGCCCCCATGGTACCAGCAGACAAAGCGACCCATAGAAAACAGGCAAGCCGGGGCGGGCCGGGCGCACAATAGATTGTTATGCAGCTGAAAAGAAAACTGGTCCGACCACATGGTGTCCCCGCGCGAGACACATGAGCACCCGGGAATCTGCAGTCGCGGTGCACCATGGGAAGGGGGCAAAACCACACACCACGTTTCTGAAACCGTCCGATGTCCCTCGTGTGCAAATACTAGTCCAAGGTAAAACATTGTAGGTGCCCTCCAGAGTCTACGTTACTGCAACCAGTTTTCATGATATTAGGATGGGGAAAAACATGCAGAAGTGATGGCTTCTCAAGTTTATGCACTTTTAAAGGTGCAAAGTGGGCGGTAACTGGCAAGTTAAATAGTATTAACAATCTGCACCTTTAAAGGGTATTTAAATATAGCTGTGAGCCACGCCTCGGGCGGGGGGATAAGCCCACTTGGCGAAAGGCAGGTTCTGTTGTGGCACGTGCCAGATTTAGGTCTCTGAAAGTTAAGTAGGGCTGAAGCAGAGTCTCAGAGAGAGTCTTGTCTTTCGCAGATGCCTTCTGACAGTGATGAGTTTTTGGATACCGAGGTGGTAGCCTCATTACTCCACATTCGCTCCACAGCGCTAGCTAACAGGGTGAGAGCTGTTGGGGGCTGTTAGAAATTCGACTGATGTTATAATTTATGCTTTTAAAACTTATTTCGCACTTTGCACTTTGCCGTCTCTGCTGAAGTACCAGGGAAATGTACCTATTTTAATTTGAATAATTGGTTTTAACTTGTTCATTACTCTATTTTTAACTCACTTGTAACTGACGCTGCACAGTGACCTCCTGCCCCGGCTGCATTGCCGATTGTGCGGAGGGCGTGATTAGGTCAAAGACTGCCCACTGACTTCCGCCTGACTCTGCAGGCTGGTGCATCACTTCCGGCTGTTCCCCAATTAGCCAGATGCTAGCAAGGACGCGCAGCGGACGAGCGCAGCGGGCGCGCCGTTGGCGTGCCGAAGGCAAGCCCGTCCGCGCCCGTCCGCGCCCAGCTGTCGCCAGAAGCCAGTACCCCTGGCCTCATGCGCACCCAGGCTACTCCCAGGCTTGTCTATACGCATTTAGAACTTCTACAAATGGACCATCCTGGGCTGATGAATAGTACCTCCTCCGTATGTTATGCAATATTTTGCTTAGACAATCTGGAGGGGCCTTTTGCATGTAGGCATTGTCATTTTCATAGCTTGCGGGATACCCCTGCTAGGGAGACGTACACTAAGCCTACATTGGATACATATGTAAGTAAAAGTGCTTTCTTATTACATATTAGATCATTACCCAAGCACCACACGGAAATCTGGGATCTACTAAACACCCAGGCACCAGACGTAGGTTTCTTAACAGAAACCTGGATTAAACCCTCTTCTATTCCGGCCATTGCCTTGGCCTTCCCAGAACAGTACCGCATTTTGCTACTCAATAGGGATGGAAAAATTTGTGGTGGTGTAGCAATTGTGTTTAAATCACCCACTATAGTCACTATGATTGACACATATCAAGATAGTTCGGGCGAAATCAGTATTTTTAAAATTGAATTCACGCCCCAGAACTGCTGGAGAGGAGCTTTAGTATATCGCCCTCCAGGACCTTTGAAAGACTTCTCTTTAAAATTGATGGAAAAGATTGCCCCACATGTTATGGCATCCAAATACTTCCTCCTTCTTGGGGATTTTAATTTACATAGCGAAATTAAAGATAATGTCGATGCTGTACAATTCTTAGAGGGCATGACTTCGATGGGGTTAGTTCTGAACAACACGGGGCCTACCCATACAGCTGGGCACACCCTTGGATCTCATCCTTACTAACTCCCCTAATTTATCTTCTTTACCTCCAGAACCTGTGATCTGGTCGGACCACTTCATTATTAATTTCCAGATCCACTGGTCAAACCAGACATCAGTCAACCCTAGATATACTAGTAAACCGGCACGCCAATGTCGCAAAATCTCAGAAGAGAGCTTTCAGCAGGTGTTTAGATCTCCTGACTACTCCAAGTCTAGTAATATCAACAGTAGACTCAATGAACTACATCTGGCCATAGAATCGGCCTTAGACATTATAGCTCCTCTAAAACCAACTAAGTCCAAATCGGAAAGAAACCGGGCTATGTGGTTCTCTCAAGATTTACGCAGAGAAAAATCACAGTGCAAAAAATTAGAAAGATCTTGGCGCAAGTCTTACCTCCAATCAGAGAAAGAAATTTTTAAGGCTGCATCCAACATGTACCACAAAAACATTTAACGGGCACAAAAATATATATATTGGCCCAATTAACTGAAGCAGGGAACTCAGGGAAACAGCTATATACAATACTCAAATCTTTTACCGCTCATAAAGCATGCAGCAATCATATCCCTGCCTCCCAGATCTTATGCGACAATATTTCTAATTTCTTTGTTGATAAGATTGAAAAAATGTATGATTCTTTCCCCAATAGATCAGATGGGGACATTGGGGACATCCCCATTGCAACCCATATGGAGCCTAGAACAGGTGATCTGCTGGCCCATTTTTCCCTCTTACAGGATTCCAAAGTAGAGGAATTGCTGAAAACAGCAAAATCAGGATCGCCCAGTGATATAATGCCGGCAAAATGGTTTGCCGTACTGGCACGTCCCCTTGCCTCCTCCATCGGCTCACTCATCAATTACTCTATGAGTGAGGGCAAAGTACCCAGGGCGTGGAAAGCTGCGCAAATTTTACCAATCACAAAAAAAACCAACAGAGCGTCTTCACAGTTATCTAACTATTGTCCTATCTCCCTCCTCCCCCTTATGAGCAAACTCATGGAGGGACATGACAATAGGCAGCTCATGAAATTTGTGGAGACGCAGCAATGTTTGGATCCTTCACAATTTGGATTCCGACCCAAACACTCTACCGAAACGGCCCTGCTTGGTGTCACAGATGCTATTAAACTGGCCTTGGATAAGGACAAAGCTGTAGCCCTGGTGCTGCTGGACTTGTCCGCAGCTTTTGATACTGTGGCACATCAGAGACTGCTACAAAGATTAATGGAAATCGGCATAGCGGGGTCTGCCCTTCAGTGGTTCTCCAGTTTTTTGGAACAACGCACTCAAACGGTGAAACTGGAAAATTTCCACTCCAGAGAAAAATCACTGAATAAAGGAGTGCCCCAGGGATCATGCCTTAGCCCGACGCTATTTAATATATACATGGCACCCCTGGCAAAGATCATCAGAGACCATCATTTTGTACCTTTTTCATACGCGGATGATACGCAACTGCTATTTCCATTTGATAACAATTCAGAGGATACTAAACAAAAGTTTGACGCAGGCATGCGTGCAATCTCCAACTGGATGTCAAAGAATTTCCTCCAGTTGAATGCCAACAAATCTGAAATTCTCCTATTTGGTAAAGCCCAACTTCTCTGGGCCCCAGAGTGGTGGCCGATAGAGTTTGGCCCCGCTCCTGTACCCACTTGCAAGGCAAAAAACTTAGGAGTGTACATAGACCTCTCGCTCATCATGAAGGAGCAGGCGACAGCTGTGTCAGGTAGCTGTTTTGGTTTACTAAAACTCCTACGGAGAGTGTTCGATCTTCTCCCCTTATCGGCACGCAAGACCCTGCTTCAAGCCTTGGTGGTCAGTAGATTGGACTATTGTAATGCTCTACTGGGTGCTGCGAACGAGGGAACACTAAATAGGCTCCAGGTGGTTCAGAATACGGCAGCACGTTTGGCCTTGAATCAACCACTGAGAACTCCCTCTTTGCCACTACTAAAAAGCTTACATTGGCTTCCTATTCGTAGCCGAATAAAGTTTAAAATATGCTGTCTGACTCACAAAACCCTCAATGCAAGCGGCCTTAGCTACATGACCGACTGTCTTGTCCCTTACCACTCAAACAGACAGCTAAGCTCCAGCGGAAAGGCGCTGCTTGTGGAACCCCGGGTTAACAAGATACGTACGGGTGGCAGAACCTTTGCCTATGTAGCACTTCGTCTGTGGAATAAACTTCCCATGGCATTAAGGGTGTGTCCGGATTTGTCCAAATTCAAAATATTACTTAAAACTGAATTTTTTCATTTAGACTAGCTCTCCACCCTCGTATGTTATGCTTTGCAGATAGCGTGGAGATACCCCTGTAGGGGTGAATTCCTGCGCTCTATAAATACCTTATTCATTCATTCATTCCTTCATTTGGAGTTTTTTAGTCGCCGTTTCGGTTTTCTTATTGATATGTGACACTTTGTCACAGTTGAAGTTGGTTCACAAGGTCAGCGCTGTGATGGGTAGCAATCATATGGGTTTCCAGAAATGTCAGCAAGGTTCGTCGCAGAGTCTTGTCTTTCAGATTCCTTCTGACAGTGATGTGTTTTGGATGCCGAGGCGGTAGCCTCA
Source organism: Calotriton arnoldi (assembly GCA_963921515.1). NCBI lineage: Eukaryota > Metazoa > Chordata > Amphibia > Caudata > Salamandridae > Calotriton > Calotriton arnoldi. The sequence continues at coordinate 2,851,880 of CAWUFW010000688.1, read as the reverse complement.
TTGCTTCACATTCATTTTGAGTTTTGTAGTTGCTGTTTCGATTTCACAAGGTCAGCGCTGTGATGTGCCGCGGGTAGCGGTCAAATGGGTTTGCAGAAATGTCAGCAAGTTTCCCGATTAGTGGGTTTTCTTTTTGATCCAATTCTTTGTAGAATGTCTCGTTGAGTTTGCGGAGATGGTTGTCCAACATCTCAACGCCTAGGTCTCTGTGAAGGTCTGCTGTTCTTGCAAAGCAAGGAGCACCTGCTGCAATCCGTAGGGCCTTGCTTTGTAGTCTCTGCAGGTCCTTCCGATACTGCGGGTGGCAACTACTCCGAACTGGTGAAGCGTACGTCATTGTGGGTCGAATTATTGTGTTGATTGCTTGCACCTTGCTCTGCATAGGCATCAACTTGGACCTCAGGAGTGGGTACAACGCAGCCAGTTTGGTTGTTGCTTTCTGGCAAGTCTTCTCTATGTGGTTTCTCCAGCTGAGTTTGGAGTCCAGAGTCACCACTAGGTAGGAATTGTTGTTTTCCCATTTGATCTCCTCTCCATTGAGGTGGATCTGTGGGTGCTTCCTGTTCAGCTTCCTGGTGAATAAAGTTGCTGTGGTTTTGCTTGTATTCGGGGTTATCTGGCAGTCGTTGTACCATTCGGAGAGTCTGCTGAGGGATGTCTCGAGGTTCTTTGCCACTTCCTATTCGCTGAAGGATTGGGAGATAACTGCAACATCATCGGCATAAAGCGCAAGATCTGTCTTCTTTAAGTCCGTGGGGATATCGTTTGTGAATAGATTAAAGAGGAATGGTCCAATAATTCATCCCTGAGGCACTCCAGCAAGAATAGGTCGTGATGTTGAGCATTCTTCTCGTACCGCCATGTGAAAGGTCCGTTTTGACAAGTAGCTCGACAGCAGTTTAACCAGGTAGCTTGAAAACTTGAGCTTGATAAGCTTGTAAAGCAGTCCCTTGTGCCATACTCGGTCGAATGCTTTGGCAACATCCAGAAAGACTACTCCAGTAGACTTATTGATGTTAAATCCATGGCTAATGATGTCCACAACTCTGAGAAGTTGGTGATTTGTTGAGTGGTCTTTCCGGAACCCAAACTGTTCTTTGGAGAGGAGGTTTTCACTTGACGCAAAGTCCATGAGACGGGCGAGGATAACTTTTTCGAAGAGCTTTGATAGGCCAGATAGCAGACTTATAGGACGGTAGTTTGCAGGATCTCGTAGTGGTTTCCCAGCCTTAGGGAAAACAACGTCTCTTGCTTCTTTCCAGGCTTTAGGGAAGTGCTGGTGCCGCATACACGCATTGAAGATCTCAGCAAGGCGATCCACTGCGGCATCTGGGAGCATCTTGATGGCTTGGTTGGTTATTCTATCCTATCCTGGAGCCTTGCCGTTTTTCAGTGTCTTTACCAGGGCCAGGACTTCATCAGTTTTAGCATTCCTCAATGGTTGCTGCTTCTGTTTCTGGCGGGTGCTCCTGGTGGTGCTTAGTGACCTCTTGCTTGACTTGTGCTGCCAGTTTGCTTGCCTGGTTAGGCCTGATGGATGCCTCCAGCGTGTCAGCGAAGCCTCAGCCTTGTCCCTGTTGCTGCATGCCAGGTGAGTCTTTCCTTGTATTGGTGGGTTTGGTTCCTTCTTTCCAGTCAAGTGTCGGGTCATTCTCCAGAGAGAGTTGTCTGAGTCCTTCAAGTTAGCTGTAGCTGCTTCCCATTTTCACCTCTGTGCTGGCTTATTTGCATTTCCAGCTGTTTTGTCAGCTCGTTGTACGTCTTCAGCAGGTCAGGGGTGCAATACTTTTGCCACTGTCTCCGGGCTCTATTTTTGTCAGCTATCGACTTCTTGATGCAGTTCGGAAGGTCGTAGATGGAGCAGCGTTGGAGTTTCTGCTGAGGAACGCTGCGTTCAATAGCAGTGTGGACTGCAGCTGTGAAGTGGTGAACCGCCTGGTCAATGTCTTCAATGCAGCGTAAGAGACCAGGGACCAGTGTTTCCTCCAGGCTTCACTTGTATAGGCTCCAGTCTGCCTTCTTGAAGTTGTGCCTGGTGCCCTGTTGCTGGTTTTCAATCACGTCTCCAACTGTGATCAACACTGGGTTGTGGTCGGACGTCAGCGCTGTTAAGGTCTTCAGTTCCATAGACTGGGAGAGATTCTTCATGACAACTATGTCCAGAACGTCCGGTTTATGCAGTGCAGAGCCTGGATAGTGTGTTGGGTGAGTAGGGCTAGCCACTACGAAGTCCTTCTCTCTTGAGTGGGCAAGTAGAGCGTGTCCTTTCCTGTTTGCAGTGCGAGAGTTCCAGCACTGGTGCTTGGCATTTAGATCGCCTCCAATTAATGTTGGGATTCTGGGGTCTAGTAAAGCATCCAGGTCCATTGGGCGTAGCTGGCCTGAGGGTGAGTAGGCGGCAATCAACCGCAGAGGGCCTGCAGATGTCTGGATCTGTATACCAGTTTCTTCAATACTCCCGACTGGTGGTAGTGCAATCTCGTGGTGCTTCACTTTTGTGCTGACGATCACCGCTGTTCCTCCACCTCTAGCTCCAGTGTGATCTGTGCGGTACACCCTGTGGTTTGCTAAGTTTAGCTTTTGGTTTCCTTGGAGATAGGTCTCGGAGATAAGCGCTATACTCACATCCCTAGTTTCCATCAGGTGCAGGAGTTCAGAGGTTTTCTTCTGAATGCTGTGGGCATTCCACATCAAGAAGAGGGAGTTTCCTTTAGAGTTTGCTGCCATGGCGGTTGTTTTCTTCACCGTGGAAAAGTCTGGCGATGAGATTCACCACCGTTGTCACCACAGGGTGGATGTTCATGTCTGCGACTACTTTTGCAATATTCACGATGAGATCCTGCCAGTTGATGGCTGTGCCTATTTCACAGGATGATGCTGGGGCAGTTGTTGGTGGGCTGTCTTGTTTGGGTCTTGTAACCTCTGCGTATGTCCTTCCATCCACATGCGCTTCGCTTTGGCTGATGGTTGAATTACAGGTTGGGATCCTGTGTGGCAATCTGGGTTTGTGGATGTATGTCTTCCTTTGACCCTGGTCTGTTGCTAGTGAGTGTCGAGAAGCCTTTTGTGGTTGGGGGAGTTGCTTGCGTGGTTTGTCCTTTTTTGCTTTCTGCAGGTAGGGACAGCCGCAATAGCTTGCTGGGTGGTTTCTTGTGCAATTTGCACATATCGCTGGTTCGGTTTCGCTGTTCCTGGTGCATTGGTTGGAGGTGTGCTCGCCTCCACAACGTACACACCTTGGCTTCTGATGGCAGAATGCAGAGTTGTGCCCCAAGCGTTGGCAGTTGTAGCACATGACTGGGCCCCGTCTCCCCCTGGGCACTTCTGTGGTGACGGTGCAGCTGCAGAGCCTTGTGACTGCTGAGAGATCTGCTGGTTTCCCATCCTGGCTTGCCGACAGGGTTACGACGAACAGGGGAAATTTCTTGTTCTTGTCCGCCGGTGAGGCAATCTGGGTAATATTTTTAACTGGAAGTCCAAGTTCCGCTAAGTCCTGAGTGATGTGTCCAAGGGATGCGTTTACTGGAATTCCCCGTATTACGAAGTGCTGGGCCTTTACCGTTCTTAAGGAAAATGTGTGCAATTCCATTTTCTGTTCTGTAAGTATGCTGGTCACACACCTGTAGTCTTCTGGTGTGGTGAGCATGATCTTAGCGTAGTCCTGCCGGGGCTTAATTGTGAAAGTGGAGGTGCAGTGTTCCTCCAGTAGCTCCACACGGTCACTGTGAGTAGGCAAGTTCTTCAGGATGATGCGAGGGATTCGCAGTCGCTTTGTAGGACCTGAAGAGGTTCCAGCTCCAGCCGTCTCGTGGTCTTGAGAGTTGGCATCGCAGTCCTGGGCATTTTGAAGAACCTGGAAGCGGTTTGCGGTCGCAATTGCAGCGCTTCTGGGAGGTGCGCGGGCAAGCTTTGGGGCTTTTTCCCGTGAATTCAGGCACGAGTCGCGTCCTCTCTTTGACTTTGTGTGCCGCTGAGGTAGAGTCAGACACAAGTCAGACTTTATCGCCAATCTGTTGCCACGCCCCTTCGATTGTCCAATAGACAAGTCCAGGAGGGAAGGAATGGAATCTTCGAATGGGCCAATAGGATGACCCTCAGGCAGCCCTGCTTACTGAACACGAACATGCCAGAGGGGCCTGTGAGGGGCTGGTGTTTGTTTACAGGGCTACTGGAGTGCTTGAAATGGAAATATAAAAGGGCAGGTACTCACTATCCAAGAGTACCTGATTACAAATTCGACATACATGCCAACATTTTAGAAGAGGAAAGTGGGAGATCTTAAAAAAATAATCGTCATAATTTATTTCTCCCATTGACTTCTATTGCAGCCTGCATCAAGTCTGTTGGCATGCATGGGGCTTGCAAGTGGGCTGCTGCAGGAGCGGCTATCAGAGCTTTTTCATGACCTGTCAGGAGCACGGAGAAAGCGCTATGGCAGGCAGAGAGAGCCTGACAGAAAAGCGGGGCACTGGCCTGCAGGAGCAGGTTCTTGGCAGGGCATACTAGGAGTCTCACTAGACCAGTCCCTTTTGGGTGAAGCACAAAGGAATCGGGTTTCTACATGCAGGATTGTGAGACTAGCCTTGAAATCTCCTGCCTGAATCGGGAGGGTTGGCGTGTATGCTACTCTCTCATTATAACTATTGAACCCCTGATGAGAAGTGCAGGTAGTCTCCCTTTCAAATTAAAGGAGTGCAGGTACTCAGTACTTGACAGTGCCTGTCCATTTCAAGCACTAGTGACAGGAAGGCAGGAGCGGCAGCACAGAAGGTGGCCTGTACAACACAGCTTTAGAAACATATTTACATTTTCAGATTATAATAAGGAAGAATGTAAACACCTGCCAATCTCGCATTTGCTAGACTGAGCTAATACATAGTCAGTCTACCTCTGCAGTTGACCTCTGCACAGCTGGCGACCATGTTTCCTCTACCTTGTGTCTGACCTTGCACCTGCTATCAAAAGTTAGTCTTAAAAACTCTGCTAAGGTGACACAGCTTCAATAAAAACAAGCATTGGCAAAGCCAATAGGTGTCGTCTATGCAAGAGCTATTGGCTTTGCCAGTGTGTTTTAGCCATATTGTACACAAGTGTGGCTGCTGTTCAGCATGGCTAAATGTTAGTGGCGTAGAGAAGAGTGGTCTGTCAGAGTGGCATAGAGTTCAGAACGGTGTTGTGGAATGGAGTGTTGTAGAGTGGAGTGGAGAAGAGTGTTACAGATTGGAGTGGCGTAGAGTGGAGAGGAGTGGAGGGTTGTGGAGTGGCGTAGAGTGGAGAGGAGTGTCATGCAGTGTCAGAGTGGCGTTTCATGAAGTAGAGTGGCATGTCATGGAGTAGATTGAATTGCTATGGTGTGGAGTAGTGCAGAATAGAGTGGAGTGGTATAGAGTGGAGTGGCATAGAGAGTTGTAGACTGGGGTGGCATAGAGTGGCTTGGAGTAGTGTGCCGTAGAGTGGAGTTGAGTAGCGTGGCATGGAGTAAAGTGGCATGAAGTGGCATAGAGTGTCGTAGAGAGGAGTAGAGTGACCTAGATTGAAGTGATGTAGAGTGGAGTGGCATAGAGTGGAGTAGAGGGTCATGGGGGGGTTGTAGAGTGGAGTGGAGAGGCATAGAGTGGAAGTGAGTTTTGTGGAGTAGCATAGAGTGCAGTAGTGTCGTGGAGTGGTATAGAGTGGAGTGTCATGGCATAGAGTAGAGTGTTGTAGAGTGGAATGTCAGAGCAGAGTCGAGTGGAGTGTGGTAGAGTGTCATGGAGTAGAGTAGAGTAAGAGTATAGTGGCATAGAGTGGTGTGGGATAGAGTGGAGTGTCGTAGAGTGAAGTGTCAGAGTGGAGGGGCTTAGAGTAGAGTGGATTAGAGTGGAGTAGAGGGAGTGGCATTGCGTTGAGTGAAGTAAAGTATCGTAGAGTGGAGTGGAGTAAAGTGTTGTAGTGTGGCGTAGAGTGGTGTAGAGTGGATTGGCATAGAGTGGAGCAGAGTGGTGTGTCGTAGAGTGGAATATCGTGGAGTGTCGTAGAGTGGAGTGGCATAGAGTTGAGTAGAGTAGACTAAGTAGAGTGACAGAGTGGAGTAAGTAGAGTGGTGTAGAATGGCATAGAGTGGAATAGAGTGGGGTAGAGTGGAATGTTGTAAAGTAGAGTGGAGTGGCGTAGAGTAGAGTGGAGTAGTGTAGAGTGGAATAGTGTGGAGTGATGTAGAATGGCAAAGTGTTTTAGAGTGGAGTGGCAGAGAGTTGTAGACTGAAGTGGCATAGAGTGGCGTAGAGTGAAGTGGTGTAGACTGGAGTAGTGTGGAGTACGGGAGAGCAGACTAAAGTTGGCATTCAGGGGCATAGAGCGTCATGGAGTGGAGTGTCATAGAGTGGAGTGTCGTGGAGAGGAGTAGAGTGACCTAAAGTTAAAGCGACATAGAATGTCATAGAGTGGAGTGTTGTAGAGAGGAGGGACGTAGAGTGGTGTAGAGAGTCATGGAGTGGCATAGAGTGGAGTAAAGTGGCTTAGAGTATAGTGTCGTAGAGTGGAGTGTGATGGCGTAAAGTGGAGTATCATGGCATAGAGCGGAGTGTCGTAGAGTAGAGTGTCGTAGAGTAAAGTGTTGTAGAGTGTCAAAGTAGAGTAGGGTAGGGTGACGTAGAGTGGAGTAGCGTGGAGTGGGATAGAGTGGAGTGTCGTGGAGTGTCATGGAGTGGAAAAGAGTGGAGTGGCGTAGCAGAGTGAAGTAAAGTATCGTAGATTGGAATAAAGTGTTGTAGATTGGAGGGGCGTAGAGTGGAGTATCCTAGAGTGGAATGGAGCGTCTTAGAGTGGGTGTTGTAGAGTGGAGGGGCATTGAGTGGAGTAAGTAGAGTGGCATAGAGTGGAGTACGTAGAGTAACATAGAATAGAGTGGTGTAGAGTGGAGAGGCATCTAGTGGACGGTGTAGAGTGGGGGGGCGTATTGTGGAGTAAAGTGTTGTTGAGTAGAGGGGTGTAGAGTGGAATAGAACATCATAGAGTGGAGTGGTATAGAGTGGAGGGGAGTAGAGTGGAGTGGCATGGCAAAGTGTAGAGTGGAGTAAAGTGGTAGAGTGGAGTGACGTAGACTGTAGTGTAGAGTGGAGTGGAGTGGCGTAGAGTGGGGTGGCGTAGAGTGGAGTGGGGTGGAGTAGAGTGGCCTAGAGTGGTGTGCAGAATTGCATAGAGTAGAGTAGAGTGCCATGGAGTTAAGTGGAGTAGGATTGAGTGGAGTAGAGGGGCGTGAGATAGAGTGGAGTGGCGTAAAGTGCAGTGGCTTTGCGTAGAGTGGAGTAAAGTATTGTAGAGGTTGTAGAGTGGAGTGGCGTAGATTAGATTGGCATAGAGTGTCGTAGAGTGGAGGGGCATAGAGTGTGGCAGAGTGGAGTGTCTTAGAATGGAGTGTCTTAGAGTGGAGTATCCTAGTGTGGGGGGAAGCCGGTGTGGGAGGGTGGGAGGGGGGAAAAGCAGGGGGCACTGTGGACACAGAGAGAACAAGAGAGCAGACTGTAAAAACACACCTAAGCCACAACATCAGCAATCCCAGGAAGGAAATCGAAACACCACGCTTATAAAACCCACATTCAAATGGAGGATAATGGAGGGCAAGTGGGTCCGAGTTTCCTAACGTGGAATGTTTAGGGGTTGGGGGACCCGAGAAAGAGAAGACATCTCCTAACATATTTAGATAGGCATATAGTAAATATAGCCATGCTGCAGGAAACGTTTACAGCGCCCGAAGTCAATCCCACATTTGCTGCACGCTGTGCATCACATAGATATCTCTCCGCCTACTCCTCCTTCTCCAGAGGAACAGCCATCCTGGTAAGAAAAAACACTCCTTATGTAGAGGAGGGGACCATAAGTGACCCCGGGGGCAGGTACTGCGTGGTGTGGGGGAGGCTGGCATCTCACTCAGTCACGATGGTGAACTGTTATAGGCCCAACATAGACAACAAATCCTTTTTTACTACACTATGGGGATTGGTCATAAACATAGGCTCCTCAAACATTGTATGGGGTGGCAATTTCAACATCACAATACAGCTGGAGCGTGACCGGTCACACCTCCAGCCACAATACTACATAAGAGCCCAATGCCAACTGCAGCAGGTCATAGAGGAACACCGGATACTCGATACATGGCGCAATATGCACCAGACACACAGGGAGGGCACCTATTATTCCACTGTACACTTCAGCTGGTCTCGACTGGACTTTTGGCTGATTTCCAGGGGACTTGAACCATGGTCACCACAGACGCAGCACTTTTTGTGCGAACATATTCGGACCACTCTTCAGTGCTCATGTAGTTGATCCCCCCGGTGACTTCCCCCACAATCGTTACTTGATGTCCAATTCAGAGTCGAATTGGGGCAGGAACTGGAGGATTTTCTCAAGCAGAACTTGGGCACGGTACCCACACTGGCAACGGTATGGGAGGCTTTAAAGGTGACCATACGGGGCACATGCATAGCCAAGGCAGGAAGTATACTGACAGACATCAGGTGTACGCTGGCGAAACTAGGGAAAAATGTATGGGAACTGGAGGAAGAGCTTAACTTAACAGGTGAAAAGGCAATCAGAGCCAAAATCAGGGAAACAATTACCGAATATCAAAATACAGCTGAGAGGGAAAGCCTTTTCCGCGGAAAGTATCACAGAGCCAGACAATATGGAGAGGGAGAAAGGCCGGGTAAAGCATTGGCAAAATTGACACGCAAACCCCGATTCTCCAACTACGTCATGGAAATCCGCGATGCGGAGGGGAACCTCCAAAAGGGTACGGAGGAGAAAATGCAAACCTTCTGTACACATTACTCTTTGTTGTACTCCATCCAGAGAATAGGCCCACTTGAGGCAAACTCTTACCTGGAAGCAATCGAGCTTGGGTGGCTAAGCAATGCCCAACAGGAATTCCATGCAGTTAAGATTGAGGAAGATGAAATTAGAACTGCCATCATGCAGCTGGGATCAGGCAAAGCGTCAGGACTGGACGGACTCCCGGACAAATTCTATAAGACATACATTGAAGCACTTCAATTAAGAACCCTTCCACAAACCATGCGGGAGGCCCTCATCATCTCCCCTCCAAAGCCAGAAAAGCCCACTGAAAATACCGAGTCATATAGGCCCCTGTCCTTAATAAATTGCAATGTCAAAATACTGGCCAAATTGCTGGCGAACCGATTAAGCCTGCTTATGGACGGGCTGGTACGCCCGGACCAAGCTGGCTTCATCCCGGGCAGGGCCACGTCATATAATTTCCGTCCATTGTTTTCAATAATCTCCTGCATTCGCAATAACCCGAGGCACTAGGCAGTGTTGCCCACTGTCCCCTCTCCTATTCGCCCAGGCGGTGGAAGCACTAGCAGCTATGCTATAACAGCACCATCAGGACTTTGCATGAAGATACCCGTTGAAACACGTGTTAGTGTCACTCTATGCAGATGATATCACACTATACGTTAGAGACCCTCACACAAGTTTAAATAAAATACTCCTGGAATTCATTAGATTTGGAGAGCTCTCAGGAATAACAATAAATTGGGAGCAAAGCCAGATCTTCCCACTCACCCCCAAAACCCCCCCTGTGATGCCAGAATACCCATTGACATGGTGTGAGTCGGAACTTAAATATCTGGGAATAATCATTACCAGAAACAGAGAGAACCTGCTGAGAGCCAACTATGGGAGGGCATTGGAAAACCTGACGGAGTCCATTACCCGCTGGATCACAATGCCTTTATCACTGGCACAACGCATAGCGTTAATGAAAATGGTGATCCTGCCCTGCCTGTTGGACCTCTTCTTAAATATACCATACCACCCGGGGTGCCACTTTTTCAAGAGTCTGATGACCAGATTAGCATGGGGAGGGAAACAACCTAGAGTCAAGTGGGACACCCTCATCTTACCTTTTTCCAAAGGGGGGTTTGAGGCTCCGGATCCAGAGCTATATTACCTTAGTGCACAAGCACAATATGCGCTTTATTGGTTTTACCCTCTGTCCCATATACCACATCTTGCGATGGAGCACAGATACATGGGTCATATGCCGTTCAACGGGTTTTTTGGGACGGATCGGGAAACGGCGTGGGGGGTAGGGACTCTGCGGTTGCCTGTATAAACGCAGCATGGCAAAAAATCATGAAACAACTACAGGCAACTGTGGCATACTCACCTGCTCTACCACTGGCCTTTCAGCACAATTTCCCAGTAACATATGTTGCCAGATGCTTCAATGCTATAACATATGCACATGGGGGGAACTGTATAAGGAGGGGAACTTCCGAAATAGGGAAGACGTTTTTGGCGGACACACCCCCACACCCATAGAGCTTTTTTTATACATAAGGCTAAGGCAGGATGTTAAGAAAGCTACCCCGGCCTTCCTTGAGGAACCACCCACACCACTCCCAGTACACAATATGCTTCAAACCCCCAGCCATTCGCACATAGTATTGAGATTATATCGCACCACTCTCACACTCCAGGTTCGGAAGCAAAGTGAGGCAAGGCAAGATTGGGAGGCAGAACTAGAACATCCCCTTGAGGAAAAAAAGTGGATATATTGCTGTCAGCAAACAGAATGGATTACCGCTAGCAGTAGGTTTAGGATTATCCATTTTAAATTCCTGCACAGGATGTACTATTCCCCAGCGCGCTTGTACCAATACAAATTGAGGCCAAATGACAGATGCGACAGATGCGGGGCAGAAGGGGCAGGATTCCTTCACCTGGCCAGGACATGTAGACTAGTCTTTACTTTCTGTAGGGAGGTTGACGAAGCCCTATCTCAGATGGTAGGAATGCAGCTAAATCTAACCCCACTAATAGCAATACTTGGATATACGGAGGGAGTAAAGACACCCGTTAGATGATTTGTGGCCCTCGGGTTGCTGCCGGCCAAACGGAGGGTGGCATGTAGATGGGGGCGGGGAAGTGCCCCAAGGAATGGCTGCACGTAATGACATATTGCCAGGAGCAGCTAACCACATACTCTGAACTAATGCCGATAAGCTCTAGACCACCAGATATATGGGAACCCCTAAAGGCATACTTATTTTGAACTCACAAACAGACACCCGACAGGAACACGCGGCAGGGTTTTAGGGCTCCACTGACTGACTACCCTCACTGGGAAACACCTTCAGTGAGATACTTTGTGGGTTGTACACTGGCGACACTTTTACAGTGGCTCAAAATAGAACAGTGTTGTGGGAGCTGTAAAGGTGGCAGGTGTAAACAATAGACATACTGCTCTAGAAATGTGAATCAAGTGTAATTTGCTTAGTCTACAGTGCCATGTAACAAGATGTTGGTATTGATGAAAATGCTAATAAAAAGAAGTTGGGGGGGGGGGGGGAAGCTTCCTCTCTCTTGACCTTGTAAGCCCAGGGGCTTGGCTGTTTCAGTGCCTTAAATGGATAATCATTCACTAGCAATCTCCTGGTCACCTCACGGTTTATTTTTTGGTAACGTTGTTCAGAGCTGCAATTTCTTTTTGCTGTAGGGAATACTCCATCTGAAACTAGGTGGGTGACAGCTCAACGCATGCAGGATTGAGTTACCTGCTGTTTGTTTCCTGAACAGTCCTGTTGTGAGTCTTATATCTAGGGAATCTTTGACTGTGCTGCATAGTGAACTTTAAATTCACATTGTTTCTATTCAGGGCCAGTGCAAAGGAGTTCAATTTGGTTTCATTACCACCCCAAACCAGAAGAAAGGCCCATAGTGTTAAGGCTAGGCACTGACCCTTACATAAAGTTTAGAGCTCAATCAGGCCCAGAGGGGCCACAAACTCAGGGTTGTAAAAGCTGAGTGGGCTAAGGTAATTGAAGAGGCCGGAGGCTGAATTGGTGATGTGGCTTGACCCTAAACCTCAGATGAATATCCCATAATTGCAAAGTATTTGCTGACTGTGCAGTGGTGTGAACTTTAAACACCACTCCCTAAGGAATATTTAGGACTGTTCACCAAATTACAGTGAAATCGCAGTGCATAGTGTCCCTCATTGTGGCCAAGGTTTACAAATGTATCCTTCAATGCAGCTTATCAACCAAATTTACTGCACTGTTTGCACAAAGGGGAAACCCAGACAAAGCCAAATCTACTAATATTAGCCTGATGCTGCTGCCATCCACTGCACCGGTACTCTCACAAGTCTGCTCCGCATGACAACTCACATTGGTGCATAGGTGAGTATGCTCTGTTTAGCTTAGTATTTGTACTGGAAGCATATACTTTCAGCAAAAACGCCTATGCCTTGACAAACTCAGAAGGATCACGCACATTGGATGTGTGCTATGCACCACATCACATATGTAGTACATTTTTTTTTGTTTAAAGAAATCATTTCCTCTTCTGTACGGCTTCTTCAAATAGATGGTATTTTTTGATGCGTGGTCTTGTCGGACTATCTTGGTAGGTTGGCATTTGCATCAAAACCTATGGGCCTCAGCATTGATCTGCCCTATTAACGCTCTCTTGATGCAAAGTGACTCAAAGCTGGGAAAAGTGGGGGGGTTTTTGCACTTAGAAAAGGGCACCTTTTCAGCATAAAACACCTTTTTGTACTGGATAGTAAATACCATTTGCTGCTTTCGTTGGGCCTACTTGTGCCAGCTCAACGCCTTCTTTGTCGTGCCTGGACAAAAGATTTGGGTAGAAAATGGCTGGGCAGACCCCTTGGAGAAGAGCCGATAAAGGGCCACAGATCTTTGACTTGAAGCTCGCTTTGACCTTTGTTGACACAAACGAATTACCCATTCTAGAGCGGAGTCTTAGACTAAGATCTTCTTAACAAAAAGTTCCCTTGAAGCCTTACTTAAGATTTTGATGTCAGTCTGCACATTTCAGCGTCTTCTGCTTATTAAACACCTGAGCTTTTCTTTCACCAATTCGGTTTAGGTATTCGTAGAGCGCATGGCTGACCAGCGCTAGGTAAGTTGTGCTGATCAGTAGCTCAGAACAGCGAGGAACTACAGAGGGAAAAGCCAGGTTTTGAGACCTTTCCTGAAACTGGACCCTTCTTCCACATGCCTCCGCTCCGGGGGCATAGAGTTCCAAGGTTTGGGGTCCATATAGGTGAATGATCTGCTCCCCATCTCATCCTCCTGATTCTAGGAATTCTGAGTAGACCGTCATGGGCCGATCTTAACAATCTGGTTGGTAAATAGGGGGAGAGGAGGCCTCTGATCTTAAGGGGCCCTTGCTGTTATTAGCTTAATGTGCAAGGCATAGTGATTTAAAATGAATCCTGGCTTCAGTAGGCAGCCAATGGAGCTTTTTCTTTGTCTCCCTCACTGGTTCGTGATGAGGAATTTTGAGAAGTCTAGCCGCTGCATTTTGAACCATCTGCAGTTTTTTTGTCACATATTGTGGTGAGCCTAAATAGAGTGAATTCCCATAGTCTAATCGGGATAGCATCAAATATTGTATCACAATTCTTCTTGAGTATTATGGGATGAGCTCCAGGATCTTCTGGATCATTCTAAGTAGCCCAAAGCAAGTTGCAGCAAGTTTTTCTTCTTTTTTTTTTACTTGGGAGTCCATCACTAAGGCTGTGTCCAGCCACATTCCTAGACTCGTTATAGGGGAGTTGGGAACAACTGTTTCCCCTAACTGGAACTCAGGGTGAGGCACACAAGGAATACTTAGACAAACTCTAGGGCATGGGTTTTCAAACTGGGGGATGGGCCCCCACCGGGGGTGAGCAGGGGGCCTCAAGTGATCCAATGGGGTGCACCAGGCTCTGACGAAAAGAAGCATTATGTTGATAACAGTGCTTTGTTTTCAGCGGGGAAAACTTGAGCAGCAATAATCTGCTCTATAATGGGGCTTCATTAACTTCTTTTATCATTTATATCCTGGCTGGGAGAAGGGTTCAAAAGGGAAGAGACTCCAAATATTCTTCAAACCCCACCCCCATTTCTAATAAACACACTGTGGAAACATTTACATGTTAGTAAGGCCTGCCTGACCAGAATAGTATGTTTGGCAATCATCTATTTGTGTGCATTTTTAAAACGGTACAGAATTTAACTGCAATGTTTACATAAATCAAGACATATTTAAACAGTGTCGGTTTTATAGAATAATTGTAAAAAAAATTGTGAGGGAGGTCCCAATGATTTTTTTTCCATAGTGGGGTGCGACATAAAAAAGTTTGAAGACCACTGCTCTAGGGGGACATAGGAGTCTGGCTCTGATGGCAGATCAAAGTAAAATAGCAGACTTGTGAAGGAGTTTTCCTGTGAAACCACTGGGTGGCAGCATTCTCCACTACTTTGTTATGGGAGGCAGCCTATGTACTTAGGCCATGGTGTTTATATTTCCATAGAGAAGTGGTACTTAACCTTTTGACTCTTGTGGACCCCCTACGTAATCATTACTGAAATCTGGGAACACCCCCGCACCCTCCAATCATTATTGGAATCCGAGGATCCTCACTGAGTCATTAAAGGAAGCGGAAGACCCTGGCTTAAGCAATTTGGTTGATTTTAATCTCAAAACAATTCATAAAAACAGAGAAACAAGCATTCATAAAAAACAAATATACACAAATGCTGACACATTTTATTCAATTCACAAATATATTTAAAAAAATTAATTTTAATGGGAAGGTTTGGACTTTTCAAAATTCAACTAACGCCACTCATCGTCCATACCATATTCTGTTTGATGCATTGCATTGCTCCTGCAAATCAATCTAAAGACACCAACTTAATTTTCAGCCTCAAAATGCAAATTCCTTCACATTATTTATCTTTTTAAAGGAAGAAACAGAAAGACTTACTTTGGAATGGTGGGGACCAGGGCCGGCGCTAGGCATGGGCAGTGTGGGCAGCTGCCCAGGGCCCCGCGGCTGTTTAACTAGGATGGGGCCCCCCACGAGTCCATCATGCTTTTGAAATGGTGCCATTGTACAAGTTACAGGTGGGGAGCCCCTCCCTTTGGATTCGTGGTCATGGTGAACCGTGAAAGACACAAGGCGGGGCCCCCTCTCCTGGGCCCGGCTGCCATGGGCTGAAACGGCAACATAACACCGCATCCCTTTGAGGTGCTGCAGACTGGGCAGGGTTTGTGGCCGTGAATAGCTTTCCCTGCCTCTCTTTCTCTTAGCCTAATCGCTGCATCTGCTGATAACAGCGGTTAGGCAGCCACTTGGACTGGCGTAAGGTGTGAAGTGAGCCCTGCCCCTGCATGAATGAAACGCAGAGTATCCTGCAGGGCTCACAACAAAAAAACAGAGTGAATTCACATCAGAATGGGCGCTGCTGCTCACTTCCAATGAAGGGAAAGGGAGAAGAGCGGAAAACGGAGAGAGAGGTTATTATTCTTTTTTTTTTTTACAATTCTGTTTTGTTGTTTTATTTTCCAAACAAGCATGTGCATCCAAAAGTAGAATGAACAGAGTCAAACATAAATAGTAACTGCAGTCGAGTATATTCGCTCACTGT
This sequence comes from Calotriton arnoldi, assembly GCA_963921515.1. NCBI lineage: Eukaryota > Metazoa > Chordata > Amphibia > Caudata > Salamandridae > Calotriton > Calotriton arnoldi. The sequence goes on along the minus strand of CAWUFW010000688.1, from coordinate 2,836,422 downwards.
TTTTTAATTTCATGTAATTTACAAGAAACGAAGGAATATTGATCAATTGGGTCTGTAAAAGAATAATGGAGATGATAACATTGAGTTGGTAGGAGGGAAGGAGGGGTGACCCCACATCCATCCTTACCACCCCGAGGTGAGTGCAAAGAACCGTCTAAGATACACCCAAGCTATTTAACCCGTCAAACCACACACCATTCCTTGTTTTGCACATCTGAAAAGGTAGCACTACTCCCGGCATCATGTTTGATCACATCTGAAATCCCTAATTCCTGTGTTCCTGGGTACATCTAAGGAGGTATGGTGTTCTCTTTAGCTTTTAATAAAATGATTGAGGGAGAGGCACATCTAAAAGGGGTTAGAGAAACAAAAGAAAGTAAGAGGTGGGGAGATGATAGAGTACAGCAGAGAGGGGAGAGCTGAACATAAGGGGCAAAACAGCTATATAGAACAAGACGCTTAAGGAAAGGGAGGTGGGGAAGGAGTGATGTGTATGTCATGGCAGAATCAATGAAAGAAGGGAAGAATGTTGGTTAGGCAAAAGGAATAGCATGCAAACAAATCTAACAGGCTTGGGGAGAGTGAGAGGGTGGAAGAGGAGAGAATGTTGTAAGTTACATAAGAGCAGTGGTGTAACACAAAATGATGGGGTCTCTCTCTGCAGAATGTGATAATGGGCCCCTGAGTCTCCCACATCTCACAGATATTTATTGGCCCTGGGCTGAATGGGAGCCCCTGATGGGTTGGGGGCCCCTGAAGTGTTGTGGGCCCATCTGTGCTGCAGGGGCCTGTATTGCATCCTGGCACAAGAGCTGAAGCAAGGTAAGAGGCCGGGGAGAAGAGTGGTGAATAGCAGCACATGTAGGGGAAGCAGAAGCTACAGGGGCAGAAACAGCGAATGGAGGTAAGAGGTGAGAGAGATAAAACATGAAGAGTTGAGCATGGAGGGGAGAGGTGGACATGAAGGGGGCAGAACCAGTGAATAAAGTTAAGGCTGGAGAGAAAGATGGAAGGTGAAAGGCAGTGCTTGGATAGGAGAGGTAGATATAAGAGAAGCGGAACCATTAGGATAACTTGAGTGTCATGGAGAGGGAATGGTGAGTGTTAAATGTAAGAGGCAAGACAACCAAGAGCAGGTACGAGGCTGGGAGAGAGAGGCAGGGGAGAGGTAGATTTCAGGGAGGTAGATCTAGAGAGAAGGTTAGAGACTGCAGAGAGATGAGAGGTGAAGGGTTTAGCAGGTAGGTAAGAGGTGGGTGTAATAGAGGAAGAATTAGTGAGAAAGCTAAGAGACCATAGTAGAGATAAAGTGAAGTGTAGAGCATGGAAGGGAGACGTGGATATAAGAGGCAGACACAGTGAGACAAGGTAAGAGGCAGGGTGCTCAAATAGGAGAGGTGGATTTAAAGGGGACAGACCAGCAAAAAAATGTTAGGAGGCTGGGGGAAGAAATGAGAGGTGAAGGGCAGTACATGCATGGGTATATAGATGTAAGAGAGGCTGAACAATCAAGAAACCTTACACAGAGAAGAGAGTGGGAATGGAGAGAGGTGGATGTAGAAGGCCAGAATTGGTGAGAAAAGTAAGAGGCAGGGGGAGAGATGAGACATACAGCATGGAGGAGAAAGGTGGATATAAGAGGGACATAACGAGAAAGAGAAGCAACGAAGCTGGGGATAGCAGAGCAATTGATGTAAAAGGGGTGTTGTGAGAGGCTGGCTCAGTATATGGTGCTCACTTATGTAAGTGTAGCACCCTGCTGTGATACTACATCTTATGCAAATTAGAGGGGCCTCGCATCCTGCCCGGGGCCCCACAAATCGTAGGACCGGCCCTGGTGGGGACGAAGGCATATAACAGCCATTATAAGCCCGGCGTCACTTCATTGTCTTCAGTGGAGCTCTCAACATTCCAGTGCTCTAATTTGTGTTTCATCATTGCTTGTCAGGTATATCCACCCACATGGGGTAGCTTTAGCCAGGTCTGCTGAGACAAGTTTACTTCCTAACAGTTATGAAGTTAGTATGCACATCTGTAAAATGTATTATTGCTAATGGTCCTAGGTAAGGGTGCAATGTATATCTTAAAAAAACAATTGTAAATGTGTTCGTCTGTGATGGGTTAGTTGGCGATGTGCCTCTGGACCAGAAGGGGCAGATGCGCGAGGGCATACTCAGGCATTTACGCTTACACAAGCAAAACCTTTTGGGCCGACCCTTTTTATGGGCAAATAAGGTAAGTTAAGGCACAGTGCAATAAAGTGACTTGTCAAGTGTCATACTGATTTACTCACCTGGAAACGCCAGGGCTAGAACTTTATTATTCTCACCTCTTCACGTTTCAATTACATCTTGCACTCACCAGTGGCCTGAGAGGGAGACATGTAAGCACATTACGAATGCAAATAACGCCACATGACTGTTTCTACTCCTAAAACAGTAATGGATAGCAATACTAACGTTCTGCCACTAGGTGGCAGACACGCACCATGATTTCGACCACTCGTAAGTAATTACATGGCGTCATGTGATAGCAGTCTCTTACCAGCATGCCTAGGCTAGGGGCCTTTTACAGGCCATTTCACAGTGTGTTGACCATTACTCTAGGTGTAGTTGAAATAACGAAGTACCCGAGACAATGTGCAGCCCTTTATGAAGGGGGTGTGAGTCGAGCAAAAAAGGCACATGCAGGAATTTGTCACTTTGGTTTTGTATGAACTTTCCATGTTCGAGGGTTACACGTGTGTGACATTTTTAAAACTTGTGTGTGACCTTTGGAATGAGACCTATGCCTTATTTCCTAAAGTTCTCCGCTAAGACTCACATGGCCCAAATGTTAGCACCATTTTTGACCTTTTTAAAGGCCCACACGGGAGGAGGGGGGCAGATTTTCCAACAACCACGCTGGAATATCTTGTTAAAATACATGAGAAGCAGGACACGAGGGGTGGCTTAAGAGGAAGCGGAAACAGAGAGGAGTGCAGATTGCTATGGGAACTTAAAACACAATAGTTTTCAGACTAACCAAGGAGAGAGAGAGAGACAGAAGAAAGAAAAAGATCCAGGGTGGAATCCGACAGATACTTCACCCGACCGGACTGAAAGCATCTGTACACAACTATAGGTGGTAACGCACATAACGCACGTGAGTGGGGTGGGGGTGGGTACACGATTCTGCGCTTCAATGAGGCCCTCCCGGTTCTGATTCCGAGCCCGTTTTTTGGCTTTATCGGTGATTCGTTGAGGATAACCGCGCTGTTGTAATTTGGTACTCAGATCAGAGGCCTGTTGTTTGTAATCTCTTATGTCACTGCAGTTCCTGCGGAGGCGAAGGTATTGTCCATAGGGGAGATTTTCCCGCAGGGGTCTGGGGTGGAAGCTCGAGAAATGGAGGAGTGAATTACGGGCCGTTGGTTTGAAGTGGGTTTTGCTATTCAGAAGGCCTCCTTCCGCTTCAATGTCCAGATCAAGAAACGTCACCTTATTATGATCGTAACTGTGTGTGAATCTGAGGTTGGGGTCACACGTGTTCAGCCATGCACAGAAAGACAGCAGCGACTCTGTGTCTCCTTCCCAGATCATCAGGATGTCGTCGATATAGCGTTTGTAGAACCTTATCTGCGGGATACGTGGCATACGGTTATGAAGTAGGTTTCTGGTTTCAAAGTGGTACACGTAGAGTCCCGCTACGCTGGGGCCGAAGACACTCCCCATTGATGTCCCATACTTCTGTAAGTAGAGTTGGCCTTCAAACTCAAAGAAGTTCTCTTTCAGGGCTAATGTAGCACACTCCAAGATGAATCTTTTGGGGGTCTCATATTGCCAATCAGATTCGTTGAGGGCTGTTTTCAACACTTCAAGGGTATCGTCTTGCGGGAGGCTGGTGTAGAGGCTCTCCACGTCAAGACTTACCAGGAAGGAAGTGTCAGGGTTGAAGGCTAGAGTATTGATTAGCCTCAGGAGGTCTTTTGTGTCCTTGAGGTACGTACTCGTGGACTGTACCATTAGTTGGAGAAAGAAATCACAGTAGCGTGATAAGGGTTCTAATAAGGACCCAATGCCTGTTACAATAGGGCGGCCAGGAGGTGGAAGCTTGTTTTTATGTCTCTTAGGCAGAATATAAAAGTATGGTATAGTACCAGGAGTAGTGATCAGAAATTTTGCTTCATTGGTTGTGATTTGACCCGTGTGTTCCGCATCTTCCACCAATGTTTGGATGCGTGTTTTGAGTGTTTCGCTTGGATCTTGTGTCAGTTTTTCATAGTTCTTGGGGTTGTTGAGGAGGCAGGCACATTCCTGTCGGTAATCCTCTATGTTAAGGATCACTGTGCCCCCGCCCTTGTCCGCTGGTTTGATGATCACCCCCCTTACTTGCGGACGTTACCCTCCAGCTGGGCTCTCGATGGGATGTATTTAACACGACTCTCCCGGCGCGTCCCTTACCAGCCGGGACATCGGGAGACCGCAGTAGGTTGCACAGCGGGAATCCTCACGGAACCAAGTAAGGTTGCGCATCCTTTGACCATGGGCGACCCGCTCCACGATCCACGGTCCTTCACTAATATGCCATCTCCTTCCTTGCAGATTGGTATACCGAAAGAGACCCCTCCCATGCCCTGATTAGCTGCCCTAATTTTACCTCCATAGTAAATATGATTCTTTGGCATTACGCTGCCACATCCGCTTCTACCTTTTTAAACACGCATTCTTGTTTACACGTAACCTATGCAATTATAGGCGTTCGCATGGCCGCATATGTGACTCACTTCTTGCGCGCCACTCCGCATGACTTGATTAGTCAGCACCCTGCATTTAGCGCGTAATTACCACTTGCCGCCCGCAGCATACCAGCATTAGCTTTATATCATATTTTGGCCACTCGCCTCACGATGCTCCCATGTGACCATCTAATTCACGTTTCAGCGTGAGTGCTTGTTCCGCATGGTGTGCTATGCGTTTCACGATGCTCCCCTGTGATCATCCAGTCTCACTGCGATTTTCCGATTTCCTGTTAAGCATGCTGTAGATACCTGCATGCTGTGCCATCATTACTCTATCACTATCACAGTGGTGGTCACTTTGACTATCACGGCATGTTTTGAGATTGCAATTTTGTGTTGCTTTGAAAGATTGCATTTTATGTTGCTCAAAAAACTACATGTCTTGTTTTGTTTTGTCTATTTCTTTTTCCTCTACAGGTTTTTGAACGGTGTCAGTAAGTATACCGACACCCAGTCCACACACCTTAGCGCGTGTGTTGGTACCTCACCCTTTCACGTGGCCTTCACTTTGCCACTCACGTTTTTACTCTCGGTCCTGAAGAAAGCCCACTTCAATTTTTTACTGGGCTGAAACATGTAGACCACATCACCTAGACAACTACAGATCATTACTTCTTGTTAGTTGCATCACATAGCCTTTTAACCATACCCTGAGCCGCCACTAATAAATTTACTTGGCAAGGATTCTCAGAGGTATTTTTAACACTCACATCACACATTCACACCACACCTGCTCCGCTGTAATCAGGCTTCGTAGCACAACCGGGCGGCATTAGGCCACCCGGTTGGGACCTCAATGATGAAGCATGACACCAACCAGGTTGGTGTGTGAGGGGTCTTTTAAATATACCTAATGGGTCCTTGGACTTACCACACTTAGTGATTGATAGATTCACACTATAACAGGGTCCGTCCACATTGTTTTTATAAAATGTTACAGCACATTAACTCATTCAATTAAATATGTTTTGAAAAATTAACTAAACTTAATATGTCTAATTTGTAAATAATTTCTTTAAGAATTGAATAATTACAAAAATCCCACCTACAGTAACATTTTTATTTTTATTCAATATATTACATCTTGCTTAAAGTTATATGGTGAATTGATAAATAATTTTTAACAAATTTAATTTAATTAAAGACGTTTAAATTAAATGGTAAAATAATAGCTTAATTAAATATAATTATACACAAGTTCGTGTTAAACAACATATATATATATGGATTAATATTTCCATGTATATATGTTTTTGCTGCTAAGGTATGTAATATGTATATATTTATCAACATATATTTATTTGTATTTATGGAATTGGTAGATACTAATGGACAAAATGCCACTTGATCATATATAAGCAGACAGAGACCGCCAAAATAGCGCAAACATGGTATAAAAGAAATTTGTTAAAATGTATAACAGGATGGTTTGCCATGAATAGTATGTTTTCACTGTCTATAAGGCGGAAACCGCAATTTTCACTAACTTGCACTGTCACTTTAAAAGGGGTAAAAAAGCCGATGAGCGTTGTCATGTGATCAAGGTCCAGGAGGACCGAAACGCGTCATGGCCGACTAAAAATAAACTAAAGATTCAGCACAGAAACGTGGTCCGTGCCCGTTTACTTTATCTGGAATGGTGAACGGCGTAAAGCAGCATTTTCGAATATATATATATATATATATATATATATTTTTTCACTGAAAAAACCATAGGTTTTAGGGACAGTTATAGTTAGTTGGACATTGCACTCGTACAAAACCCGTGAAATTCCCCGTTATAGTTAGTTCAGCTAACTATAACTCGCGCCCCGCAATGCACTGCTGATGACGTCACATATTACATCACTCATGACATGGTCAGTGACATCACTGATGACATCACTGATGACATCTCAAATGACATCACTGATGATTTTTTTTTAGTGCCCGGGGAGGTGGCGGTCCCCGGGGCGTGTGGGGAGGCTCGAGCCCCCCCACACAGGTATATTATTTTTTTTTTTTAAAAGCCCCGGGGGGTGGCGGTCCCCGGGGCTGCGGGAGGGCCGAGAGCCCTCCCGCACCATTATTTTTAAAGCCCCGGGGGTGGCGGTACCCGGGGCTTGGGTGGCCTTAGAGGGCCCCCATATTATTAAATAAACCCCCATGCCCCTGGGACTTGGCCCACCCGGGGGCCAATTAACCACGAGCGCGGAGACCGCGGTTCGCTTTTTCTCGGCGGGATCCGCGCACCCTGCGCGCATCCCGCCGATTTTTAAAAAAAAAGAAAAAAAATGTTTGGGCCCTGGGAGTCCTTATAGGACCCCCTGAGCAGGCCTAGGGGGTCAGGGTGTTTCTACCCTGCCCCCTTTTTGCGTTTTACGCAGTTGTTTTACTGGTTTCTTGTTCCTCGGTTCTACCGAGGAACAAGATGGCTGCCAACACTTCCTGGTTTGGAGTGTTGACAGCCAATTAGCATGCAGCTCCTGATCGGGAGGGTGCAAGGATCCACCGCTGCCATAGATATCGACACTTTTATTTTGGATTTTCTCAGCAACTACTGAACGGATTTACACCATTTTTAAAAGGGTGCTTTCTGAACCAAGCACTACCTTTTGCCAAATTTGGTGTAATTCCGTTCAGCAGTTTTGCTGTAGCCTTGCATAAAGTTTCCTATGGAAATTGATTTTTCACTGTTATTTTTGAATTTCTCCGCAACTACTGAACGGATTTACACCATTTAAAAAAAAAGGTCGCTTTCTGAACCAAGCGCTACTTTTTGCAAAATTTGGTGTAATTCCGTTCAGCAGTTCGGGCTGTAGCCGTGGCTAAAATTTCCTATGGGAATTAACATGGAGAAAACACGTTTTGGGACCCCCTTTTTCTCGGCCCCGCTTGAAGAATCACCCCGAAACTTTCAAGACAGGAGCGGACCGGAGCGCCCCACTAGTTTTGAAAATTTCGCGATGATTCGTCAAACGACGCCAAAGTTATTGGGAATAGAATGTTACGGATTTCCTATGGATAATAGGTCCTAACTATAACTATCTACTGGCCAGTAGATTATATATATATATATATATATATATATATATAGTTCTTCAACACGTTCTGAAATAAAAGAGCCTTTCACGTATCCCGTAAGTGCTGGTCTTACTTCCCTGCTAGATTTTGTGAATTGTACCTTCGAGCCCATCCTCATATGACCAAAACCCAAAGGTTAAAGTAACGTTATAATTTGGTGAAATGTTCAGTAACAACTTAACGTTTTAAACTCTAAAAACCACTGAAATTCACCAGTTAGAGTTATCTCAAGTAACTATAAATCATGTCTTAAGGCATAGGTCTTCAAACTGTGGGGCGCGCCCCCCTGGGGGGGCGCAGCATCCCCTCAGGGGGGGGCGCGCACTCCACCACTTCACCTTCCATTGTTGCCTCCAGGCGCCAGTCATGTGTCTCAGCCATAGGCAGAGTGGAGATGCAGGGGCTCTAAGAAGGGGTGAAAAAACAACAAAGCCTCGTTAACATGTAAATGGTCTTAAAGACCTGTGAAGTACTCGGGTGCGGCTGGCAGCTCAAAAACTGTCTGTGTGTGTGCCCTGGAAGCTGTCTCAGCCGGGGCTGACACACACGACGGTGGTGGGGGGGGGGAGGGTGGGGAGGTCTTCGGATCTGCAACTTGTCAAAAGAGTATGCCTTTGTTCCGGATTACTCTTATCTCTGATCCACACTTTGGGGACCCTCCTGCACCCACAGGGTGTGTCCGTACTGCGACACTTTGTAAGTCCAAACCGGTCAGACAAGAGGTCCTGTATTTTTTTTAGGCCTTTGACATGCCTGCCGCCACCGATTCAGATACTGTCAATTCTTACTGTTGTGTCCTGCCTCACGTACCCATGCTCTTCAGCCATGTCTGTGTGGAGGTGAGTGACAAAGGGGGACTAAGGATTATCAGTGTTCAGCAATGCAATCAGACCCCACGGCCCTAGCTGCTGTTGAAACTTGCAGGGAGGGCAGAGATTGAAATAGGACAGCTCACGGGGGAGACTGCCCACTGGAGCTCTCCTCGATCCATGTGACGTCTAAAACCTTAAGCGTGGCCTTCTGCTGCAACATGTGCTGAGGCGGTGGCACCTGTCGCAGCATCACTGTAGCAAACCACAGTCGCACCCACACTGGCTCCACGTCAAAGCGGGTGCTGCACAGTGCCCAGAATGAGATGCCAACAGATTTTATTCCAGAATCAAAGATAAATATTACTACATTTATCACTGAAACTTTGAACTAAGAAAACAAGGAATGGCACTTATGTCGGCTAACACAAGCAGCAAAGAAAGAGGACTAGAGAATGACGACAATGTCCCCATCTGCTTCTTTATGGATGTTCATTTGTTTACTTTGATCACGTTTGTTGTAACTATCACACTGGAATGCTGGGTATTGTAGTTTTTACTTGCGGCTGTGAATTCCAAGAAAGTAAAGTCTAATCTGAGCCTGTGTCAAAGTCATAGAAACTTAAGGAAAGGCTATCTAGTTAAAAAGTTGCAAATTGCAGACGGCGTTCAAAGTTAAAAAATATTTTTCTAAAAGTGAATTGGAAAACTTAAAAACACAAATGATCCATACCAGAGGCGCAACAAGAGCCAAACATTTTTTTGGGGGGGTGGGGGTGGCTAATAAAAATTTCGGGGGGGACGGGCTAATTCAGGGGTGAAGAAACAACAAAGCCTCGTTAACAAGTAAATGGTCTTTTAAAGACCTGTGAAGTACTCGGGTGCGGCTACGATAAGACGGACGCCAGATCAGCCAGCCTACAGCAGCTCAAAAACTGTCTGTTTGTGTGCCCGGGAAGTTGTCTCAGCCCTGGCTGACACACACAAGGGGCGGGGGGCTGAAGCCTTCTGAGCCCTATGGGCGTTGCGCGCCTGTTAAAGACCATGTGTATATTTACATACCTTTGTAAACTGATTACAGAGGCTGTTTGTTTTCTGGTTCCAGTACCCCCTGGGGCCCCACTCTGCCTATTCCTTACATTTGGATTTTACTTTTTACTGCCTTAGTGTGAGAATGCATTTTATTAATATGAATATAAAGTAGGGTTAACAGAAGAAAAATGCCAGCCACGTGTTGTTTAAAGAGCCTGCAAAGGCCTTGTCTTGACACTAAATAGGGTTATAAACAAAATAGTATGTATTCATTTGTAATATGACTTTTCAATCTTTGTTCCCTTTAATTATCAGTCATGGATCATTCAGGCAGCCTTAGAACACAATTAAAAATGCTTTCTATTTATTTTTGCTGTTCCAAGTATGCACAGATAAGTGCTGAAAATAGGCTTTAGGGGACTGCTTATTTTTGTACCGTCTGGGACATCAATATAATGAGCTGGCAACCCTAATCGCAAGACTGGAAGTTTGTTGCAGGATGAGCACAATATTTATTTCCTCCACCCTCGATCCCTGGAGCCTGAATAATGCCATAAAAGCAATAGTTTAACTTATATCTGAAACCCTATGCCAAGCCTCAATAACATGCTGAGTAACTTCAACTGTGTCTGAGAATGCACCCTGCATTCAGACAACTCACTCCTCATTCTCGCCCTTCACTTTCACACTCACCCTGCACTCGCAGGGATCATAATGTACTCACACTGATCACCATGCACTCACACCACCCGCTCACCCTGCACTCACAGTGACCACACTGCACTTATGCCACTCACCATGAACTCACACCGTTCTCCCTCCACTTACATGAGCACACCGCACACTCTGCAGCTCACAGTGATCACTCTGCACTCTGCACTCACAATGCTCTTGCGCTGTTCACCCTGTACCTCACCCTGCAGTCACACGAGTTCACCCTGTACCTCACCCTGCAGTCACACGAGCACACTACTCACCCTGCTCATGTGACACTTCACTCACCTGTCCCTCTCACGTGTGCGATCAGTGTTAGGGCCAGCCCTGGCTGGGAGTCTTAGCGCCCCACCCCCGAAGTTCGGGTCTAGTTGCACCCCATGTTGCTTCCCACGTCGGAAGTACGTTTCACTGCAAGGAATTTACAATGGTTGTATCCTTCCTGAAGATTCCATTCTCTGGCAGGTAAGAGTGAAGAGCTTTTTGTATTATTTTTTAAAGCCTCGCTCCTTTCCCCTTCGTCCCACTACTAGTGGGGACGTTGGATGTTTCAAGGAGGAGCAGATTTGGCATTAATGCCATAGGTGCTGACTTTGGTTCTGGGGACCCGGTTCGAGTCCTAGTATCGGCTCAACATCATGTGATCCTGGGCAAAATTACTTAATTTACCAGTGACTTACGAAAAATGAATTTGACCTTGATTAAAGTCGCTGGTGCTTGTATAACATGTTCCAATCCCTAGAGCTGAGTCCACAAGTCTAATATAACAAATATTGTGAAGTATGCCTACCATCTGTCCTCACTTCTTTCGTAGACCAAATTTAAATGTTTTCTTGTGCAGCTATTTCTGAAGCTTTGGAAGGCAATCTTCTTTATAAGCCAACTATGCTAACACATTGACTCTTGATGCTGCTAGAGAATAAAGATGTATATATCCTCTTGAATCACTTATATCACATGTGTATGATGTAAATGTCCCCTAGGCCTTCTTGGAAAACTGTGGCAGGCCTCCTACTGACATGGCAACACTTGGCTATACTCCACATAATCATGGATTTTTCAATCGTGTCAGAAAGCATGTTTTGTGGAACCCCTTTTCTGATATCTTGTTTAGGGGTAAGGATGTAGCGCAACAGCCAGAGCTGATGACTGTAGAGCTGGGGAACCAGGTTCAATTCTTGGTGTCTGCTCAACATCCTGTGATTCTGGGCAAATCATTTAATCTCCCTGTGCTTACAAAAAATGAATGTGTGCTTGTGTAATGTAAAAGATGCTCCTGTAAAGCGCTCCAATACCTTTGGGTCATGTTCGTGCTATATAAAACTGCAAAAATATATTACAAAATTTTGTGAGCACTCCCGTTTCCAGGTAATGCTCAAGACTGGAAGTGGAGCACAACCTAAGGATGGCAGAAGCAAGAATCCATCCACACATTGTCTCTATGGAGAAAAACAGGCACACCCCACACCTGTGTTTTGGGAGTGTTTTTGCTAATCTATCCTAATTTTTGTGTTTTATGTGAAAAATAAAGCACCAATGTAATTTTTGTGCTAATTTTTCTTGGAGACTTTTCATTTGAACTTTAGAATAAGCACAAGCACTAAAAAACTTCAGTTTACTAAACACTCTTACTTTATTTAATATTATTTGCCCTATACGACCTGGGCTCTGCAGGAGGGAAGGGCCATCAATGATGCAGAGTACCAGCTTCCAGAACTTTTTTGTCAGGTGGTGGTGGTGGTGGTGGGGGGCTCGACGTGTAAAAAGGTTTAGATGAGGGGCTCAGCCGACAAAAGTTTGAAGACCTCTGTCTTAAGGTAACTATAACTTATGCCCACGCCATGCAGTTTTCTCATCAATAATTTCAATGCGAATGTTGCAGTGATATCAATAATGTCATAGAAGATGTCGTGAGTGATGTAATATGTGGGGTAATTAGCAGTGAGTGCATGGCGAGGGTGTGAGTTATAGTTCCCTTAGGGCACGAGGTATAGTTACTTGAGATAAGTATATCTGGTGAATTTCAGTTTTTTTTTTTTTTTAGAGTTTAAAACATTATGTTGTTACTGAACATTTCGCCTACCTATAACATTAACCATTGGTTTTTTCAGTGAATTTAAAAATTTTTTTTTAACGTAAAGTAATATTTAATTACCATATGTAAATCCAACACTCTGCCACGCATGGCCTTTGCGCAGGCCCTTTGCCCACCCCCCCTAAAGGCATCCAACCCTCCACTACGCAGGGCCTTCGGTAATGCATAGCAGGGAGTTGGCCACAGGCCCTGGGGGTCCGCCAGGCCTTGCAGCCAACCCCCACCCCACACACATGCAGCTGTGTTGCCCCCTCCCGAAGCCTATTATGACCCTGGCGACTCCATCCCCCAGGGCCATATATATTTTAAAGAGGAGGGGGCCACATGGACTCCCCTCCCCAAGCCTCATTATGCCCTGGGGACCTTATCTCATATGCCACCCTCCCCCTAAAAAATGTCGGGCCCAGGGCAAAAAAACGGCCTGAGGAGGGTGGCTACACGCGCCCCCCCTCCCCAAGAAAATAAATAGCTTCGTCCCCCCAGGGCCCTAGCCCACTCCTCGAGGTTTAAAAAAAGCAGCACAGAAGACCAAGCTTTTTTTCAGCAAATTTGCAGATCCTCCAGCAATTCACTGCAAAAATGTTTAAAAACAAAAAGTTTTTGGCCCTAGGTAGTGTCCCTCTGCAACCTTGCCACCAGGCCAAGGGGGAGAGGGTACCTGTACCCTGCTCCCTTATGTCTTTTTTTTTTGTTGCATTTTTCTTATGACTTGAGACCTAAGATGGCTGCCACCACTTCCTGTTAGAGTAGCAGCCAATCAGATCTCACTTTGAGATCTGTCGGCTCCGCGGATCCTCTGTGGCCTGAAATATACAATTGTTTTTAACCTTAATTTCTCCAAAACTACTTAAGAGATTTACACAAAAAGCACTCTTTCTGGACCAAGATCTAGCTTTCTGTCAAATGTTATAAATCCGTTTAGAGGTTCGGGCTGTAGGGGCGTCTAAAGTTCCTATGGAAAAATGAATAGGGAAAACGCGTTTTGGGAGCCCTCCTTTTTCTTGACCCCCGCTTGACATATCGCTCCAAAACCGCCCATGCGCAAACTAGTCAAAACGTGGCACTATTTTGGAAAGTTTTGTGGAGATTCATGAAGTGGAAAAATACATTTCCTATGGAAACATGATCCCAACTATATATATATTCAAACAATGAAGCACCGAATATTGCAGTGCACCTGACCAAGGACGATGCAGACAGTGGGATCGGCAGCCCGTTAACACCACAAAGTCTGGTCACCATGGTGCAAAACCAGATACCAGCACATCAATATTTTTGCAAAAATGTATATTTATTAAAATGCCACCATGACATGGTGATCAGACTTAGTGATTTTATATAATATATATATATATATATATATATATATATATATATATATATATATATATATATATATATATATATATATATATATATACACGTCTCCAGTGATGTTCCTCTCCCTGAACATCCGATCCGGCGGCACCTCCAAACAGACAACAGACCACCATTCAGGTCAGTTTTTAGAATTTGTATTTTATTGTCTTGGCATAAACACATGGCATTCCAAGGCCCTATTTCAGTTATAAATCAAGACCGACGCGTTTCGGCATACTGCCTTCTACTCTACTATATATATATATATATATATATATATATATATATATATACATACATACATACATACATACATACATACATACACACACAATGGTAATCCTAGTGCCCGCTCACATCTAACACTAAAATCCAGTTTGGGTAGTCACTGTACCCCCAATAAACCCATAGACAGAAGGCAAAATAAGGTTTTCCACCTACCAGACAGTGAATACACAGGAATTGTTTTGGCACCCTGTCTCCATTTCTTTCAAGTCCACCCCCAGTGGAGGGGCGTGGCTCTGCCGAGCAGCAAGATGGCCGCTCTCTGAGAGAGCTCTGCCAGCCGAGCAAAGATCCTACACTAATACGGCCTGAGTAGTGGAAATCCAAGAGTCATTTTATTGAGCCACTCTTTAGTAAGTATCCCGCTGCTCTATTTGGGGTCGGATTGTGATGTGCATGCCTTTCTGGTGCCGGCTGCGGAGCGAGGAGGGACCAGGCCTACTTGCGTGCCTGGGAGACTGCGGCTGGGCCCTGGCCGCCCGTGATTTATCCTGTACCCGGAAGCTCACCTGAGGTGTGACCGGTGCGGAGGACAGCCCGTCCTGGAAACAGTGGTTCCCTGGAGGCGGTGTGCTCTGCAGCGACTGTGGGCCTGCTGGGCCGCGGAGCAGATCGCGGGCCTGACACTGAGGCGGCCGTGCTGGAGAGGGCGCTGGGCAGGGCAGACCAGTCAGCAGAGTGGGCCTCCTTCGCACTTGGATGCTGGCCTTGAAGGACCGCGTTCCTCTGCTGTGCAGTCTACTGCGGGCCGTGGAGTGCGGATGGACCCTTCTCCTGGCTGTTGTTGCGGCATGCGTGGGGGTGGCTGAGGTGGCCAGGGCCAGGAATTCTACGTGTGTGTGAGCAGGCCAGAATTAACAAATGCACATGGATGCCTGAAGGTACTGTTAACCCTTATTCAGCTACAATATATATGGCATCGTGACAATCTGAGTACCCGACCTGGGCGTGTTACTCGCTGTATGGGACAATAGTAATTTCCCTCACATGGTTTGATCCTCTAAATTGTGTTGGCACTTAAAATAAGGCTGTTGGCTGTCTTTTGAAGCTTCCCCCTTATACCTGCTCCTGGTCACATTGTGCATGGGGGGACAGAGTTAACATTTTAAGCAGCGAGCTGTGTTTGCGTGCTACACCCTCTTGGTCATATTGCTGACGAACTCATCTACTGATCGACCGTCCTGGCCGCGACCTTTGATCTGATAGTTGGGCCTGGACGTGCCCCTCGCCAAGGTGATTAAGCAGGGTGAGGACGGTCTGTATCACAACCAAATCAAGTTTCTCATTTTCCTGCCTTGACACTCAAAGGCGTACACCCACTGCATAGCGCAGCAAGTCTGGAGAGTCTGTTAGCCTGTTTCCCTGCAACATTACGGTGGTTGATGCAACTGATTCAAGAAGGGGAAGCACGAAGCGAAACAATCAAAGCTCTCCTTCGAAAATAAAAGGCTCACTCGTCAGGCAGATCTCAGAACGGACTCTGACCCTGATGCGACTAACCGGGAGGAACCAGAGTAGCATGATAAAGACCTCCGTGCAATCCTTATGAATGTAAAGGCCAGCCTTGAAACTACAGACTCCAAACTAGACCTGCTGACATCTCGCTTAGATCAATTCAAGCAGTGGCTGGATATGCACGAGACTAAACGAGACCAGACTAGACTAGCTCGAAAACAGGGCATCTGATGCACATGATTATCAAGTGGAATCCAAAGAACACTTACTACAAATGGAGAAAGTCCTAAACATCATCAAGTCCAAAAATGAAGACTTAGAAACCCGCTCTAGATGGAACAACCTCTGCGTTACTGGCATTCCGAAGACCACTGCAATATCTAAAATGGAGGACTCTATGGAATCACTATTGCAGGAACTTTTTGGCCCCGACTTGTCTGCTGTGCTCATAGTGGAGCGGGCCCATCGATCTCTCCGTCCCAAACCACCAGTGGGCGCCACCCTGCGTCCTATGGCGGCACGCCTGCTAAACTATGGGGACCAAGAGGTGATCCTGCGCCTTGCGTGGGACTAGACAACACCAAGGTAATAACATTTCGTTTTACCCTGACTTCACTCCCTTAATTCAGGCTGCCCACTGTGACTTTTTACCAGCCAAACACATAGTTCAACAGGCGGGCGTGCCATATGCACTCATGTACCCTGCCAAAGTATTAGTCTCCTTTGAAGGGAAAACACATTATTTCACAGATGCTTCCACCAAGATCTTGGGGCTCCAAGTAGCCCCAACCTCAAGCACCTTCTGTGACCAAGATATTCGTCCTCATCGCATCATTTGCATCGTGGGCTTGCATCTTTGGTGAGCTGCTGAAGCTCTTTTCGCGACTCCAGTGCCTCCGGCCTGTGAGTCCTCTTGAGGGTCATCTTTGAATTCGGTGGGCTCCCCTGATTGCTTGGGCTTGCCCTGACTCCACTGCTTGTGGTGAGTCACCTGGACCTTGCTGTTCCCGACACTATACCTTCTTCACTTTCCTCGTTGGTTGGAGTTGCAAAGGCTCATCGGTGGTCCTGACGGACACCGACCCCTCAACTCTCGACATCCGACGTGGGACAGCTCGTGCACAGCTCCTGGTCTTCCACAGCATCGCCTGGTCTGCACAGCTGCAGTTTCAAGGTCACCATCAGCTCTCCTGCAACACTCGACATTGGTGGGCATTCGTCTTCTGTGCCTCCTGGGCACTCCTGAGTGGCATAGACTCTGTCCCCTCTGCTTGCAGGTACTTCTAAACTTGAATCCACCTTTGGGTTCCACTGGACATTTTCACCTTCTCCAGCAGCTGCATCTTCCTGAAGTCCTCCATGGAGTTCAATGGCGTCTCCGACGCCACTTCACACCTATGCAGCCGGCTTCCCTGGTGTAGGTATCCTGGTTCCTAGGGTATCCACGGGTATCCACGGGTGGGGTGGCTCTCTAACCTTCGGTCTTCCACAGGGTTTCTTCAGGGTCCACTGGGAAGGGTCCTTCTTTAAAATTGCAACCGCGACTTACCCATTGACTTGCATTGAACCCGCGGTCGTGTTCCCACTCTGCACACGGCCTCCGTGGGGCTCCTGGTTACTTACCTCAGGTGGTTCCTTGGGTCCCCGGAACTTCAACGTCTTCTGGGTATAGTCTTGACTCGAGGCGTGCTTCGCATACCACTTTTTTAGTATATGGTTTGGTTTCCCCCTGGTGACCACTGTGTATTTCGTGCTACTTACCTGTTTATATTGAAAAATATTGTGTGCATTGTGTATATCTCCGGCTAGGAGATATCTTTGTGTGTTAGTGAGTGCCTTATAATAAATATATATATTTATAAATACACTGTGTGGTTCTTTTTCACTCAATCTATATCAATAAGATTATGTTCTGGTAAAACAAGCTGCTTTACACTCCTTCTGGACTAAGTCTGAAGGCTGCTCTCCACAGCTACCACTTAGAGAGCTTTCTAAGGTTATCTAAGACCACTGAAATCACCATAAGGGTTGTCTGGATTGGTGCAAGGTGCCCACTTACATAAGTGTACACCATATACCAAGCCAGCTTCTCACACCACCACTCATGATCCGCTAGACAACGGCGGCTGAAATCATTTGTCCTGCTGTACAAGGAACCTGCCAGGTGTTGGGCAGTTAGAGAGATGCCCTGAGTGCTCAGCCACTTCCAGAGACGCAGCGGCTCCTGGACCGGACCCACGACCCCACACCACACTGTTTTGCAGTGCCACATGACGGTCGTGTTGTCTGTGAGCACCTGTACCTGTTCCCCCTTGATGGTCAAGAGGAACGCCTTTAGTGCCAAGCAAATCAGTCGCAACTCCTGGAAGTTTTGTGGAAGCAAGCTTATGCCGGAGACCAGAGTCCTCTGATCTCCACCTCTCCCAGATGACTGACCAAACCAAGTAACGATGCATCCATTACAACCTGTAGTTCTGGGTGGGCTAAAGAGAGGAATCTGCCTAATGTCAAACAGCCACCACTGAAGGACTTTTGCTGACTCTGAGTTAAGCAGATTGCCTTGGTGCTGAGCCCACAGACTTCTGATCCCACTGTAGAGCCCCCATGTACCACTTGGCATGGGTACACAAGCAGAATGCAGGAGACCACAAGGCCAAGAAGCTTCAGAGCAGATCTCACTGAGGCCCAAGCTGCAGGTTTAAACATCGGGATCATAGACTGGATGTCTTGGACTCATTGAGTGATGGCTCGGAAAAGCACTGTATCCATGATGGCTGCAACAAAAGGGAGCAGTTGTGAAGGAGTCAGGTGTGACTCCAGCACATTAAGGAAAAACGCAACGATGTCAACAGATTGACCATCGCCTGGAGGTGGCTTACGACTGCCTGAGGCAAGACTGTCTTCAGCAACCAGTCATCAAGGTATCAGAAGACCCAACCTCCACAGATTATTTGCAACCAGCACCATCACTTTCGTGAACACTAGGTGCACTGGTCAGGCCAAAAGGAAGCACCGAGAACTGGGAATGCCTGGTGGCATTGGATGTGTTTCCAGTGGCAAAGGTAATGTAGAACAAGTTACTTACCTTCTGTAATGATGTATCTGTAAGAGACATATATTAGTTATAGATTCCTTACCTTAGAATTACCCCCAGGCGTCAGACTTGATCCAGAGAATTTTTTTCTTAGCAGTACTCCTGCGCGTCGGTAGGTGGCGTCAGTCGACTCCGCATCCGTCGTCGGTGTCGCCGGGATGACGTCGCAGTGTCTACTTAGATGCCGCCCCTGCGCGCTGACCTCAGTTCTGACATGACTTTCCGCGCCAGAAGCGCAGAGCCATGCAAGACACTGACCACTGGTGCACAAAACTAGGGCCCTGCAAGGGAGTCCCTGTCCCTAGAAGTCAGTTCGCAGAACGGGGAGGATGGGTGGGGCGGTAAGGAAACTATAACTAATATATGTCTCTTACAGATACATCGTTACCAAAGGTAAGTAACTTGTTCACCTGAAAGAGACTATTAGTTATAGATTCCTTACCTTAGAATAGATACCCAGGCAATACCAACCCTGGAGGTGGGTCTGCGAACTAAGTTCACACCAGGAAGTCCTGGAGAACAGAACAGCCAAAAAAGCAGTCTCTCCGGACTTGGCTGTCCAGGCAGTAATGCTTTGTAAATGTGTGCAAGGATGCCCATGTGGCTGCCTGGCAGATGTCAACCAGCGGGACTCCATGTCCCAAAGCAGTAGTAGCTGCCATCGCCCTGGTAGAGTGGGTGCGCGGTCCTACTGGAGGTTCCTTTTTAGCCAAAGAATAGCAGATTTTAATGCATAGGACAACCCATCGAGAGATTGTACGTTTCTGCAATGCCCGACCTTTCTTGGCGCCCACATAACCCATGAAGAGTTGATCGTCCACCCGGAAGTCTTTAGTGCGGTCAAGGCAGAAGGACAACGCACGTTTTGGGTCCAGACGGTGGAGTCTCTCCTCCTTTTTGGAAGGGTGTGGAGGCGGGAAGAAGGTGGGCAATGTGATGGTCTGACCTATGTGGAAAGAGGTAACCACTTTGGGCAGAAAAGAGGGCCTAGTGCGAAGGACCACTTTGTTCGGATGGACAGCAAGAAAGGGAGGTTTGGAAGATAAAGCCTGAAGCTCACTCACCCTGCGAGCAGAGATGATGGCAAGCAAGAAAGCAGTCTTCAAAGTAAGGAGATGAAGAGGACAATTATGTAGTGGCTCAAAGGGAACACACATAAGATAAGTGAGGACAAGATTCAAGTCCCACTGGGGCATTACGAAAGGAGAAGGAGGAAAAAGAGGAGTAATGCCCTTCAGAAATCTGTTAATAATATAGGGGACTTGAAAAGAGAAGGCTGATCAGGAAGGTGAAGGAAGGCCGATATATAGCCTTTAAGAGTGTCCAGAGCAGATCCCTGCTGGGCCAAAGAAAGAATGAAGGAGAGCCTCTGAAAGAGGGGCAGAAAGGTGATCCACAGCCTTTGCTGTGCACCATGCCTCAAAATTGTTCCATCTACAGGCGTATACAGTTTTAGTGGAGTGACGCCTATCTGCCAAGATGACGTTACAGACTTCGGGAAGAAGGTCGAAAGCTGTCAACTGTCTCCGCTCAATCTCCACACAAGGAGGTGGAGGCTGGACAGGTTCGGGTGGAGGACCGTCCCCTGCTGCTGCGACAGAAGATCCTGCCGAAGAGGCAGTCTGTTCGGAGGATTGATGGCCATGTGTAGGAAAGTGGGTTTCTGTTGCAGTAACCCCCCCACTTTTTGCCAGACTACTGATGCACTTTGACTTGATGTGCCCTGGGTCCCTGCCAATCAGGTTCCCAGGGCCTGTGTTCTTTCCCCAAAACGAACCCAATTGGTATCTCTGGCCACAGGTCAGCCCCTGGTAAATGGTACCACAGGTACCCAGGGCACTGTGACCAGGGAAGACCTCTAAGGGCTGCAGCACTTATTGTGCCTCCCTTAGAGGCCCTGTACCTTTACACACACACACTGCCTTTGCAGGCTGCGTGTTTTGGTGCAGAACAAAGTGAAGAGTCGACATGGCACACATCCCTGTGTGCCATGCCTACAACCCACTGCCCTGGCATAGATCAGTCACCCCTCTAGCTGGGTGCACTATACCAGTGGTGAGGGTACAGGTGCATGAGCCCTGTACCCATACAGTGTCTTAAGTCCATTCTTAGACATTGTAAGTGCAGTGCTGCCATTAAGAGTATATAGCGCTGGGAGTTTGTCATTACGAACTCCACAGCACCATAATGGCTACACTGAAAACTGAGAAGTTTGGTATCAAACTTCTCAGCACATTAAACCCACACTGATGCCAGTGTGGGATTTAATGAAAAATGCACACAGAGGGCATCTTAGAGATGCCCCCTGAAAACTAACCTACCACTAGTGTCCAGGCTGAGTGGCTGCTTTCAGCTGCCACCACCAGACATGTTTCTGCACCCCTGGGTCGAGAGCCTGCTGCTCTCTGGGGCCTGAAACAATGCACATCCTGGGACGAGGTGCCAAGCCTCCTCCCCCAGGATGGGCAGGGTTCACGAAGGGGAAGCTTCAAAGGCCTGCCGCCTTTGTGAGCTTCCCCAGGCCACTTGCTGCTTTCAGCAACTGGTTCTGACCCCCACTTTGGGCGGGAGAGGCGAGGTGAAGCACAACTCTCAGTCCCCGCCATCTTGCAGATGGGGGGACTCAGCCAACCAGGGAAAGGCTTATGCCCCCCTCCCACTGGAGGGTGGCATAATAGGGGGTGTACCCACCCCAGGGAAGGGACCTATTGGTCCCAACCTTTTACCTACCTGTAACGCCCCTAAATCTAGCATTTAGGGGCACCCCTGAACCTTGCTCCTCAGACAAGAAGAAGAAGAAGGACCGAACAGCCGTGCAGAAGCTAACAAGAGGAAGACGCCCACTGACTTGGCCCCAGCCCTACCGGCCTGTCTCCACCTCGAACCTGCTCCTGCGAAATCCCGGTGCGTCCTGTAGCCAGCAACCTCGAAAACCCCGGAGGACCTCCCTGCCTTCAACCTCAAAGACTGTCTCCCGTGAACACCGGATTTGTTCATCTGCAACCTCTGGTTCCGGCCGGACACCGCGGATCCGCCCCACTCTGCACCAGCGGTCCACGACCCGAGCTTGAGTGGGCAAACACCACGAGGAGATCCCCCCGGCGATCCTAACCCGAGATCCGGCGACCCCTGACCTGCCTCAAGCCTCCAGCCGACGCCTGCAGCCTAAATCCGGAAGGTCCCCCCAACCGCGACCAGGAGCTGCTAAGAACATCCGACCCCAAAAGGCACCCCTGCACCCGACGCCCCATGGCCTTGGGTGGCCAAACCGACGGTGCCTAACCAACCCCTAACTTCCCAACTTACCTCTCGAAGTGGTGGTCGCACCCAGAAGACCTTCGTCCCCAAGCCTGCAGTGCCTTTGCAAACCGGAGGTTCCCCATTGAAAACAACTGGGCGCCCAACGTCGAAACAGCACCCTGCACCCGGCCGCCCTAGTGCCGCTGAGGGTGCACCTTTGGTGCTACTTTGTTTCCCCATTTGCCCTGAACTAAAGTCCAGGAGCTTTGCTCCCACAACCCAGTGGCCTGCTCGTCAGCAGCCACCAACCGGAGGCCCCCTATCTCCGATTGGATAACATTGGGCCTGAGCACTCTGCACCCGGCTGCCCTAGTGCCGCTGAGGGTGTAACGAGAGTGCATCCTTGACCCGGGGGGACCCCCGAGTCTAACCCCAGAACCTCAACTCCCAATACCGAATACTTACCTTATAACCGATAACACTATTTTCCTCCCTAGGATAACATTGACTGTTTTTCTTGGAAAAGTTTCCAAGTGTGGCGTTTGAAAACCTAAAGAAATTCTTTAAAATTGTACTGTTTAACAAAAACGATTTTACTTACCTTTTTACAAGAAATGTCCCAGAGTAGTATCCAGGTATATTACTCTGAGTAAGAAAAAGTAATCTCAAAAGTAACTTACCTGTAATCCTACAGGAAAGCCCATTCAAAGTATATGTACTGTATTCTGAAAAGCATTGAATTATCAATAACGCTACTGTAATCAAATTAAAGTACATTTACAATTGCAATCCAAACTGTGTTACAATCTGTATATTTACTGCAAAGTACTTATCACTTACCTGTGCCAGGCTTGCTTGGTTCTAGGAAATAAAATAACTAAAAGATTATTTTTGTACAAAAACAATTGGTCTGAAGTTCAGTCTTTGAGTGTGTGAATTCATTTGCTGACTGAGTGTGTACAACAAATGCTTAACACTGTCCTCTGATACTGCCTTACTGCTCGACCACACTACCACAAATAGAGAGTGAGGTGCTATCTAACTTTACCTCTGCCTACCTTTGGGGTTCCACTGGACTGTGCACACTATACCTCACTTTGGTATAGTATATACAGAGCCAGCTTCCTACACCATGCTCAAGAGCTCGTGGTACCAGACTCTTCGTTCCTAGTCCAGAGCCACAAGAATTACTTGGGCCCGGACGCGCTTGATCTTCTTTAGCACTCTGGGCAGAAGTGGTACAGGTGGAAAGGTGTACAGGAGGCCGCAATTCCACTTGCGACGAATGGCGTCGCCGAGCGAGTGCCGCCTTGGAAACTCCAACGCACAGAACTGCTGACATTGCGCGTTCTCTTCGGTGGCAAATAGATCTAACCAAGGCTCTCCCCACTGCTGAAAGAGACCTTGCACCACCTCCAAGTGAAGACGCCATTCGTGATACATCATGCACCAGCGGATAAGTTTGTCCGCCCTGGCGTTAAGGGAACACGCCAGGTGTTGAACCACCAGGGATATGCCCTGATGTTCCAGCCATGTCCAAAGGCGAAGAGCCTCTTGACATAGGATCCACGACCCCACCCCGCCCTGTTTGTTGCAGTACCACATGGCGGTGGTGTTGTCCGTGAACACCTGCACTACTCTTCATCTGACAGAAGGAAGGAATGCCTTCAGTGCAAGACAGATCGCCTGAAGCTCCAGAAGGTTGATGTGGAGCCCGGACTCCGCCGGAGACCAGAGGCCTCTGATCTCCGCCTCTCCCATGTGGCTGCCCCATCCCAGGAGTGACGCATCTGTCACCACTGTGAACTCTGGTTGGGGAAGGGAGCGGGATCTTGCGTTGACCCAATCCTGGTTCGTTAGTCACCACTGCAATTGACTCGCAGCCCCCTCCGAGATCTGGACGACATCGGAAACATTGCCCTGATGCTGCGCCCACTAGAACTTCAGGTCCCATTGCAGAGCCCACATATGCCATCTGGCATGATCTACCAGCAGGATGCAGGAGGCCATGAGGCCCAGCAACCTCAGAGTCACCGAAATCTGGGATAGAGGCTGAAACATCGGTATCATAGCCTGAATAACCCTGACTCGCTGCTCAGGAGGATAGGCCCGAAACTGCGCTGTATACAGAACTGCTCCGATGAAAAGGAGCTTCTGAGAGGGAATCAGGTGCGACTTCGGCATGTTGATAGTGAACCCCAGCGAATGCAGGAGGTCTGCCGTAGTCTGGAGGTGGGAGACGACAGCCATCAAAGGGCATGACCAAAAGTGTGGATTGGACATCCCCAGAGAAGCCAGACATTCTCAGCCAGACGTAGCACCTCAGGGCTACTGACGTGGAAACCGTTCTACCCTGCGAGTCAGCAGTATTCAGTCCACACCGGATGGTGAACTTAGCTGCGTCTCGACCCTCAGCAACAGCGCGGGTGAGCACGGCCCGGACCTCCTCCGGGCACTGTGGCAGCACTTGCGTGACCGTATCCCACACCGTGTGTGTATAACGGCCCAAGAGAGATGCAGTGTTCACCGACCGCAGTCCTAAGCTGGCGGAAGAAAGCATCTTCTTCCCAAGATGGTCCAGCTTCTTGTATTCCCTATCTGGGGGAGCAGTATGGAATGTGCCTTTTGAGGATGAGGCTTGGACCACCAAGCTCTCAGGGGTAGGGTGTTGGGAGAGGAAAAGTGGGTGGCCCGGGCAGTGGCGTCGGGCAATCATCCTGTCCACAGGAGCCCCTGTGCTGGGCTTGGACCAACTGCCCAGAAGGATGTCAGTGAGAGCCTCATTAAAAGGCAGCATGGGCTCCGAAGAGGCTGCTGCCGGCTGAAGCACCTCAGTCAGGAGTTATGTCCTGACAGCCACCATAGGAAGCTCAAGGCCCAAGGCTTCAGCTGCCCTACGCAACACCACAGCGTAGAAAGCTCCCTCCTCCGTAGCCACGGTAGGGGGAGAAAGCATACCAAGGTCTGGAGAGGTATCCAGACCACTGGCATCACCCAACTCCTCTCGCCAGTCCAGCTCCTCAAGTTGGTCTGCTAGAGGGTCAACAGACCCCTTCCAGTCCTCCTCACCCTCCTCTGGCTGCCACTCAGGGCGATAGGGAATGCCAGGGATGAACAGTGGTACAAAAGTACCCTCCGGTGCCAGTACCGGCGTCGGACGATGTCGGTCCGGCTCTGGGTCCAAGTCGAGGGTTGAAGCCAGTTGGGGGCACAACCGGCGTCGGGGGCATTGTCACTGGAATCGGCTGGTACCAGAGCCGAAGCCGCCGGCACGAAGGCCCAGGGCCGCAGCCGAGTCCGCGGGGCCCGAAGGTGCGCCGGCGGAGTCGGGCTGCCCAAAGATGCTGTGAAGCGCTTCATAGAAAGCTCAAAGCTGGGCAGGGGACACTCTGGCTCCGGGAAAGGGAGGGAAGCGCGGAGTCGTCCCAGAAGCGGGCTTCGAAGGCGGAGCCGGAGAGCGGCGATGCTCCAGGTCCCGCGACACGTAAGCCGACGGACAGGGAGAAGGCGAAGAGCGCCGGTGCTTCTTCAACTTCTTCTTGTGCTTCGACTTACTGGGAGGAGTGCGAAGACTTCGAAGAGGAAAGGTGATGACTCCGCAACCGGTCCCGCGACCTTCCTCTCGACCGGGACCTCAAACGGACTGTCGGGCCTCCAAAAGCTTTCGGGACCGCTCCCGCAAAGACTTCGGGTTCATGGACCGGCAGTCGGAGCACGACTTCGGATCGTGATCGCGCTCCAGGCACCAAAGGCACACGAGGTGCGGATCAGTGACCGACATCAACTTGTGACAGGAGTCACAGGGCTTGAAGCAGGTCCGACGATGGACATCCCTTGTGCACCAGGAGTCGAAGACTCAAAAAAGACGTTGCCAAAAGTCGAAAAAGGTTTAGTCAAAAAGTGACTAAGGCATGCTCTATCTGGATCTGCGCTGGCTGGCGCGGAAAAAGAAAGAACTGACGTCAGTGCGCAGGGGCAGCGTCTAAGTAGATGCCGCGATGTCATCCCGGCGACCACTACGCCGACAACGGACGCGGAGTCGACCGACGCCACCTACCAACACGCAGGGGTACTGCTAAGAAAATATTTCTCCGGATCCTAGTCTGACACGCCTGGGGGTAATTCTAAGGTCGGTATATCTATAACTATCAGTCTCTTTCAGATATGTCGCTCGTGGAACTGGATCCGAATGAGGTTTTGGCATTGGGTCGGGGGATGAGCGAAACGGTCAGCTCCTGGGACGGATCTGTGGGGGGGGGGGGGCCTGAACTAG
The DNA here is from genome assembly GCA_963921515.1 of Calotriton arnoldi. Lineage (NCBI taxonomy): Eukaryota > Metazoa > Chordata > Amphibia > Caudata > Salamandridae > Calotriton > Calotriton arnoldi. The sequence goes on along the minus strand of CAWUFW010000688.1, from coordinate 2,810,223 downwards.
ACTGACATCCATGTGGGATCCATGGGGCCCGAAGGTGCTCCAAAGGGACCCTGTGAGGCTCCAAACATTTGTCTGTGGGCCAAGCAAAGCTTGTAAAGCTGTTGTTGCGTCACTGCCCATTGAGGATTGGACTTGGTCTAGACCAGGGGAAATGCCAATTCTGAGCACGGGGACCAAATTGCAGTCTGGAGGGTCGTGCGACTCCGAGAAGTGGGAGTGGCAGGATGAAGGGGAACCGTGCTTGGATTTTTTGCTTCTTCTTGGACTTCCTGTGACCTTGACGACTACCGGTCGTGGAAGCGACCTCTGGATTTCCTGTTGGCTATATAGGTTTGAGTGGGATGCTCCATTCTGGAGCTAGTTATCAGCTCCATAGCAACATGGTGACTGTCTGTGTTAGCCTATGACTGGAACAATGTCATTGTAGGTACGGGGCACATGCACGAGTTAAATTCATGTTGGGTAAAGGTGGTTCCCAGTAAAGCCCCTGGTCTACATACCTTTTCGGAGTCGTTCCGATACATTGAGTAAGACAGGGGGGTTCACAGAGTAAGTATATTGAGGTTTATGTGGCAAGTTGTATTTAAGTAGCTATGGGTGATGCACACGTTTTCGGGTTTAGTTTCCGGTTAGTGTTTCGCACTGGGTGTGTGACAGGTTCACGCACTGGATGTAAGTGTTATCGGGTGGAAGGACTGTAAGCGTTTGCCTATCCACTGAGCACAACAAGGAATTTGCTTAAGTGCGTTGGGCTCATCGGGTGACTTTAAGGCTATTACAGCTTTGTGGTGATCACTAGCACCTCGATTATTTTATCTTCACGGTTAAACTCACTTGGGATCATTATGGGGTCACTGTTTGACAGACAGTCACTGGTCTTTGTTCTATTTCACTAAAATGTACTTTACTGAGGACGTTTTTCAGTACTTATCTAAACATGTGTTTTAACGTTGAGCTTTCACCATTTTGTTTTAGAGTCGTGATGCATCTTGATAGGCGATAAAAGGGTTTGGCATGAAAATTTGGTTATGGCCTACATGGGCCTAAGTTCTTGTGGTCTCTGATTAATCTTACAACTCTTTTATGAATTTGTTTCACAATATGTTTATTTATTTTTCTGCATCAGCGACTCCCCCTGATGAAGGATAATTGTGACTGATTGTAACATATCACCAATGCATTTCAATCTATAATTTTAAAAGCATGATAATGAAGTTAGGATATTGTCCTTTATAAGCCTCATGAATAATTTATGTTTGAAATTAATTCTTGAATCAACGGAAAATTAAATTAAAAAAAAAAATTAAAAAAAACTCTTGGGAAGTTTGATTTATATTGATAATCAAAAACGTGGATGAAACATCTAAAGAATATTCGGATGGATGAGAGTTTCTGTTGAAAGCTTGGCGAAGCTAAATGATGGTGCCCGGTGGGACTTTGCTCAACATGGGCGGAAGCTAGTTTTTTGGATTCAATTACATTGATAAATACAGAACACTATCCACACACATCTACACTTGAGGATTTGTTTTTAATTGCAGTTAAACTTCAGGAGTGCGTCTTCTGGATCTCTTTAGGGATTCAGTAGCTAGTGGTAGCCAGTTCTGCATAATCTACAGTCATGCTTATTACTTGATAAGGCACTAGAGAACTTTGAGTTTCTTCAAAAAGACTTGCTGGCGAGCTTTCTGCTGGTAGTCAATGAAAGAAGTCATAATGTCTGTGATATCTCTTTGAACTTTTTCCAGGTGAGCTGTGGTACTTGCACTTTGCCTGTCATGTCCAGTCTTTTGCATTCTCTTAGGTGGTGTGGGGGTTTGAGGTGCAGAGGCATATCTTCATCTGACTGAAGTGACAATCATTGAAATCTTGTTTTGGATCTTTTCTAAAAAATTCAGGGTTCTGTTAAGTAGCTCTGAATTGTTATTTTTTTATTTTTTTTAAGGAGAGGAGTTGCTGCCTTCACTGTAGCCAGGGATATGAAGTTTTCTTCCTCAATGTCCAATTAACCTGGAACCAAAAGAAGCAGTGGTTTTGTAGCGGCCTTTGATTGTCTCTAAAATAACTGAGAATGTAGGTTGTGGAGTTATCAATGGCATGTTCAGTTTTATTGCTCCTACTAAGACTCCATGATAAGTTGTAATATTGTAAATGGGCACAAGACACGAGGGAGAAGCCACATATGAGGAACTTGTATCCGAGTAAGAGCTTCTGATTCTTTCAGGAGTTCGGTATATCTTCTGCTCTCAGAGGATGGAGGTCTTACCGGAGAAGATGGTAGTCTCCCACTTCGAACCCACTGGAGACATGGATGTTGCTTTTGATTTCATCATAGTTAGGGATAGTTGTAGAGGCTGTAAGGGCTGTTGTACAGGATCATCAAAAGGTATAAGGGGGGTCTTAAAGGCCTTAGTGGTAAAGGATGATGATCTGTTGTGATAAGCATTGGCAATGCCAGTGGTTGTCTTGCCAGAGATGCTAGTGCAGTTTGCCTTTTCATGGGACTTGTTCAGAATGAAGACGTAAACCTCAGGGTGAAATTATTTGAAGAAGAGGTCGAATGAGGTAAGGGGAGTCTAGGAGAATGTAGAAAACCTAATGATACTATAGAAGCAGGAGATGGTGTCACCATCATAAGCATCAATGTCGAAGGGGACACTCACTGAAAATTCTAGTCTGGATCTCTTCGATGTGAAATCGGTATGACTCCGGTCAAACAGGTCTCTCCAAAGTTGACAGTGATAAAGGCTTTTCTGAATTCGTAGGACGGCGCTGCTTCGGTATTCATGGCAGTCTCTTCAATAATGGTGATACAGACACCATTTTATGAGACTTCAATGGTGACGCAGCTTTAGGGAGCCAATGTCATGACTGAGGCACGGTCTCTATGGCGTTGATGCGGAGATGACGAGCCAGTTTTAGATAGTGAGCAGGACGGCACCCATGCTCTCAACATCAACGCCGTTAATTTTGACGTCGATCATGAGCAACACCGACAGTGGTAAGGATCGCCATCACCACTTTGCCTCCTCTTCTTAGATCTTCCCTTGTAAGAGGCCTTTTCAGGAGCCATTTTCTCAGAGGGTGCATGAGAGGATGTTTCTTCAAGCCTTTCGTTTTTATCTCCTCTTCAGCTCCCATATCTTAAAGCATACCCTTGAGTCTTATTTCTTCCCAGTCTTTTAAAATACTTGTGGACATTTTCTGACAAATCCCACATTCATTCATAGAACGTGAAACCGGTAAGCAAACCACACAACCTTAGTGGTTGCCAGAGACCACCTTCTTCCTCTCACAGGAGGAGTACTTCTCAAAGAGAGAAGGCTTTCTAACTGAAAAAATAGGGCAGATGATAGTAAAACACTTCACCAAGTAGATGTACTTAAAAGACGTTGAGTGAAAGTGAAATGTTGATGAAAATGATAGAAACAACTATCAAAAAAAAAAAAAAGAGGCATGAAACCTCAAATGTGCTCTGAGGTCCTACTCACAGGAGCTGGAAAAACAACTGGCTCTGTGAGGCAACTGCCAGTACAGTGCATAATGGGTAAGGGAAACTCCAGGAATCTTAAAGGGATAGGATGCTTTTTCCCCAGTGTGAGAGGCTGGCTTAGTATATGGTGCTCACTTATGTAAGTGTAGCACCCTGCACTAATCCAGACAACCCTTATGGTGATTTTAGTGGTCTTAGGCAACCTTAGAAAGCTCTCTCAGTGGTAGCTGTGGAGAGCAGTCTTCAGGTTAACCCAGAAGGAGTGTAAAGCAGCTTGTTTTACCAGTACTTAATCTTATAGTATAGGTTAAGTGAAAAAGAATCACACAGTGTAGTTATAAAAATATGTATTTTATTACAAACACTCACTAACACATTGCAATATCTCTTACCTGGAGATATAAACACAATACACACAATACTTAGGAAACAGAGCACGTAAGTAGCACAAATACACAGTTGTCTCCAAGGGGAGACCAAACCATATACTAAAATAGTGGAATGCGAACCACGACTCAAGTCAAGAATGGACACAGAAGACATAGAAGAGCCGGGGACCCAAGGAACCACCCAAGGTGAGTATCTAGGAACCCCACGGAGATCGTGTGCACAGTGGGAACACGACAGCATGCTCAAGGTTAGTAAATAGGTAATTTTAAAGAAGAAGGACCCTTCCCAGCGGACCCTGAAGAAACCCCTTGGAAGATGGAAGGTTGGAGAGTCACCCCACCCGTGCATACCCCAGGAACCAGGATACCTACACCAGGAAAGCCGGGTGTATAGGTGTCGAGTGACGTTGGAAACCACCGTAAACCACAATGGAGGACTTCAGGAAAGATGCCGCTGGAGAAGAAGACGAAGGAGTCTGGTGGAACCCAAAGGTGGATTCAGGATGAGAGGTACCTGCAAGCAGAGGGGACAGAGTCTATGCCGCTCAGGAGTGACCAAGAGGCACGGAAGACGAATGCCCACCGATGTCGGAGATGCAGGAGAGGTTGACGGTGCCCTTGAAGTTGCAGCTGTGAGGATCAGGCAACGCTGTAGAAGACCAGGAGCCGTTCACGAACTGTCCCACGTTTTATGTCGAGGGCCAAGGCGTCAGTGTCTGGCAGGGGCACCAACAAGCCTTGGCAGCGGCAAACAACATAATCGATGAAAAAGGTGCACTGTTGGGAACAGCAAGGTCCAAGGCCCGAGCAAGCAGGGGAGCCCACTGAAGCCCAAGAAGACCCTCAAGAGGACCCACGGGCCGAAGGTAGAGGAGTGAGGGCAAAGATCTTGGCTGCAGGAGTTACTTGAGGTTGGTGCTTCTTCGAGCCAGCAGACCCCTGGAGGAGTCAACAAGCCTTGGCAACGGCAAGTCGACGCGGTGCACAGGGGTTCTGTTGCACAGGTTCCGACGAGGGATACTGGCCTCAAACTTGGTATGAAGACAGTGCAGGCCTTGAGGGAGTTGCGAACCACCACCTGTGTTGCTGAGCCTTTCGGAGTCCGTGGGAGCCCAGGATCAGCAGACCGGTCAGCCGCGTTGTGGTGCCTGCAGATGCAGGGGAGTGACTCCTTCACTCCAAGGGAGATACCTTCAGGTGTCTTGGATGTCCACAGGCCTGGTGAAGAACCTGTATGGAGCACATGCACAGATGTTGCAGAAGACCAGCAGGATGACGAGAGCAGGAGCAGCAGGAATCTTCCCCATTACAGTCTCGGTTCCCAAAGCGAAGTCCAGAGTGTCCAGACGGTCGAAGTTGAAGTGGTATGTGATCTGAATCTTGTCCCACGACGAATCTAGGGACCCACCCAGGAGGTAAGCCCTTAAGTACCCTTAGGAAAGGGTTAGGACGATTCAGGGGTCCCTCCCAGAGGAGGAGCTGGACAGTGGGGAGGATACTCCCATGTCCTTTGTCCAGTTTCACGCCAAAGCGGGAGCCAACGGCTCTCTGAACTGGTTTCAACGGGAGTTTGCAAGGAGGGCACCAAATGTGCCCTTCAAGAAGTCTCAGTGGCGCTGGCAAGCGACCCCACCCTGTCCCAATACACTAAACCCTGTCTGAAAGGTGGTTACACCTCCCTGTGACAGGATACCTATTGTTCTGCCTTCCCCTGCTCGAGTTTGGCTCAGCAGCAGGAGGGCAGAAACATGTCTCTGGTGGGCAGCAGCCCTAGCTTGCTGTCCGGTTCTGGAAGACTGGTACCGGGAGCACTGAGGGCCTCCCGGAGGAGCTTTACAGTGCATGGAATCATACCTCCCACACCGTTTACAGTGTGAGGGTTTGATTCCAACATGTTTGATGCCAAACATGACTAGGTTCGTTACAGCCAGTTTAGAGATGGTCATCGCGTAATGAAGCATGGCCACTCTATATATTTCGCAATGGCTGATGCACTTAAAACCCGGGAGAATGCACTACGAAGGTTGTAGGGGTGTCCTGCTCATGCAGGAGCACCCTCACACTTCGCACCCTGCCTTCAGGATTGAAAGGCCTGCCTTGGGGGTGACTGATAGGTTTTAAGTGCAGTGACCTCAGATATAAGGAAACCTATATCTGTCATAAGTGGTGCTGGCACCAGCTTACACAGGCTGCAATGGCAGGCCTGTAGTCACAATTTGAGTGGTCTCTCATGGGTGGCATAATACATGCTGCAGCCCATGGGAGACCCCTGGTGTACCTAAGCCCTGGGCACTTTAGTACCATACACTATGGACATATCGGGGTACACCAGTAGCCAATCTGGAGGGTACCTAAGTACTCACCATGTCCAATTTAGGGAAGAAGCACAGAGACTGGGGTCCTGATTAGCAGGATCCCACTCAGACTAGTCAGGAAAACATAATGACACCAGCAAAAAAGTCAGGGAGACCATGAAAGCAGTTCCTACTTTCCTACACACAGTTTTCAACACAGGCCCTATCAGGCTGCATTTATTCCTTCAAGTTAGACTTTTGTTTTTTAAACAACCAAGATACTGCAATGCACTATTGAAATGGATATTTCTTTCCATATTAAAGACTTCAAGCAAGAACCGAATCTCCTCCGATAGGCAACTAAAGGGTGCTGCTTACCTGATGGACACATGGACACTGGAGCCCTGTATTTTCATATTCATAAACAATTAATAAAATACGAAAAGAGCTCCTGGGTCCACAAAAGTCTCACATAATTATTCAAGCATGTATGACTATCAATGAAGCTCCTAAGTTGAGAAGGATAAGTTACTTACCTGTAATCCTAGTTCTCTTCCAGGGGTATACTCAAAGTCATAAGCACTGAATAGTCCCGCCCACGTGCGGGGAACCCCGGAGCATATACAAAATACACATATATTCACTGAAAAAACCATAGGTTTTAGGGACGTTATAGTTAGAAATTAGCATTTAAAAAACCATAGAAATTCACTGAAAAAAACCATAGGTTTCAGGGACGTTCTAGTTAGGGGTGGGCAGAAAACTCCGCTCCGCCAGCGTAGCGGATAAAGCCAGCCACCCCTGCTCCCCGGCCCGGTCCCTGCTTCTGAAAGCAGCCAGGCCGGGGAGAGCCTCCCCGGGCCCCGGTGGACCCCCGTCCCCAGCGCCCGGACCCTCGGCTGGCTTGCAGGACGGGGGCTCCCACACCCCGGGGCCCGCCGGACGGAGCACGAGCCCCGGGCCCGGTCCCAGCTTCCGAACCCTAGCCAGGCCGGGGAGAGCCTCCCGGGCCCCGGTGGACCCCCGACACCAGCGCCCGGACCCTGGGCTGGCTTCCAGGACGGGGGCACCCGCAGCCTGGGACCCTGGGATGCAGCACGAGCCCCGGGCCCGGTCCCAGCTTCCGAACCCTAGCCAGGCCGGGGAGAGCCTCCCCGGGCCCCGGTGGTCCCCCCGACACCAGCGCCCGGACCCTGGGCTGGCTTCCAGGACGGGGGCTCCCGCAGCCTGGGACCCTGGGATGCAGCACAAGCCCCGGACCCGGTCCCAGCTTCCGAACCCTAGCCAGGCCGGGGAGAGCCTCCCCGGGCCCCGGTGGACCCCCGACACCAGCGCCCGGACCCTGGGCTGGCTTCCAGGACGGGGGCTCCCGCAGCCTGGGACCCTGGGATGCAGCACGAGCCCCGGGCCCGGTCCCAGCTTCCGAACCCTAGCCAGGCCGGGGAGAGCCTCCCCGGGCCCCGGTGGACCCCGGACACCAGCGCCCGGACCCTGGGCTGGCTTCCAGGACGGGGGGCTCCCGCACCCCGGGGCCCGCCGGACAGAGC